>VZRQ01009297.1:27652-38179 GCA_013397975.1 Machaerirhynchus nigripectus | reverse complement strand
GGCTCTCTCCAACAGCTCCAAACCCTTCCTGTGCTGGGCCCTCTTTATTTCTGGCATCATCACAGTCCACTGAAATCCCAAGACCTGACCCTTAGCTTTTTTTTTTTTAAGCCAGGTCACTGATAAACTCAGATCATCTGGCAATGTGGGATGAGTTGGAAAACAACCTCTCTCCCAAACCAGCCAGGATTTTCCACCTTCCCCCTCTCTCCAGATTATAACCTCAGACAACCTGGCAGTAGCCATGTGCTGACTGTGCAGGCAGAAGCACGGATTTGGGAAAACCTCACTCTCAGAATTTGAGTTTTTTAGCAGAGGTGAGAAAAAGGCCCAACTTCCCCGTTATTCCTCTCCCAAATAACCTGTTCTGGCTAAGTTTTCCCAAGAATGTGTCCTCCTCCTCTTTGAATGCCTCCAGGCTCGGAAGGTGTTGGCAGCTGCAGCACCAGGAGGTGTTTGAGAGCCGCAGAGCAGCACGTTCCCTCCGCGCACAGAAACACCTCAGCAGCTTCAGACAAGCCCAGGAGCTGCTCTGCTTCATCCCGGGTATCATTAACACACCTCAAGCACCTCAGAGCATCCTCAAGGCCAACTCTGAGTAGAAAACGTTCTTTTCACCCAGCAGAAATCGCATTTAGCAACATTTCCTGCCTCACACTCCCTGGCTCCTTCAGGACAACAGGATTTGGGGTCTTGTTTTCACACAGCCCTGAAGGAATTTAATTGTGCTTCAAACTTTTCTCTTTCCTTCAAATCTTGCTGGAAATGCCCCTGTGGCTCTCCCTTTTGATGGTTTTTAGGCACCTGTAGCCCAAATTGATGAGGGGAAAAAGTAACACGAAGGAAGAGCTCAAGATGCAAAGGCACAAGCACAGCTCAAGAGGGACAGGAGGGGCACTGAGCCCTCTCCCCATCACTGCTACCCTCAAATTAATTCCTGATTGTGGTTCAGAAAATGGCATTTTATCCTTAAGTCAGCTGATTAATTTGATTTTCCCAATATTCCCACTGCCTTCAACCACTCTGGGATGCCACCAATGGCATTGTCTTCTCATCCATCTGGATTGGCAGCACTCAGAGCAGGGCTGAGATCTTGGAAGAATTACCCAAAAAAAGCCTTTTTCCATTAATTTCAATGCCACTGGGATTCACCTTCAGTCCTGCACTACGACATAAATCAGTGCTGGCAAAGTTTAATTGAAACTGCTTCTCTCTGGGCCCGTGTGCAACCCATTTTTCATTGCTCATTTGCTCTACAAACAAACTTGTACAAACCAGCAAGTTTTCTGGCATGGGAAAACATCCCTGGTGATGTCCTACTCCGCTGCTTACCTCTTCTCCCAAAATGTTTTAGCTCAGTGTCCCGCTAATAAAGGAGAATATTTTTTTTCCTTTTTGAGATTTTTCAGCTGAGAGGTTTTTGTGGAAGCTCGGAGGCAGCAGCTGAGCTGCAGCTCTGCAGCTAAGGCAGGCCTGACATTTAGTTTTAGCAAATTTTAATAGATATTTAATTAACGAAGCAGATGCAGATACACAGACTTCATTTCCGGCTGGTTTCAGTGCATTTCCAATTTAGATGAACAAAGCCAACTTTTTGTTAACAAAAAGTGAGTTACCAAAGGTAATAAAAGCCTGAAATTACCTTAATAACACCTTCCCCAGGCCTCATATCCGTATAGATCTTGACACTGTAGGAAATGTTGGAGAAGGTTGGGGTGTTATCATTGGCATCAATCACCAGGATGTTGACAGTCACTGGGACACTCTCCTGGACTCCATCAGAAGCTGTCATCTTCAGAGGGACAAAAAAAGCAGGACAGGAATGTGTTTTATTGGTCTGTTCTCAATGCAATGCCAAGAGAAATACAATTCCAACAGGAGAAAATACAGCCTGACAACCCAAAATCAGCATTTCCTCCCTGTGTTTACAATTACAGGAGGATTCAGCAGAGCTTGAGCCTGCACGTGCAAGACTCAGGGCAAAAGCAAAGCAATCCCACCCAAACGTTTCCATGGTAGAAGTGAGAGGGAATAACTTGGAATTTCCCAGGGATAGGGCTGGGACAGGAGCTGTTGACTCTGCAGAGTCTCACCTGGGCATCACCACACACAGGAGCTCTGTTAAACCTCCCAGACAACCCTTGGGGGTGGGGAATTACAGAGCTGGGGGCTCTTCCTATTCCACAGAGGAGATCTGAGCTCTCCTTTCCAACACCAAACGGACAGAAAATAGGGAGGCACAGACTGGGAACCCCTGCAGATGGACTGGGTTTGTCCACAGCCCATTTCCAAATCGCCCTAGGGCTGTTAAGGGCTTCCCTCACAGCCTGAGGGAATATTAAATCCATTTCAGCTTTTCTTCCCTCCTTTTTTTTTTCTTTAATACTGCTGGCTGTGCTGTTGGCCTATTTTTTTTTATTTGGGACGCAAATAAAGCAAAAAAGCCCAAGACAAGGCTCATGTTTCAGGGATGAGGGAAGAAAGGCAGTGAGAAAAGCAAGGCCAGGAATAAAAAAGAGGACTCAGATCCTGGATGGGATGAGGAGCAGAGGCCAATCCTGGGGCCAGGAAGGTGCTGGCAGGGGGATCTAAAATGCTGCTCTCAACCCACTCATCCTTCACTGCTCTCCTTCTTCTGGGCCATTTTAAGACCTTCAAGGATGCTGGAATTGATCCTTCCCCACCACTTGCTCCGAGCAGAGCCTGGAGGGTTTTCTGAGGGCTCTGAACTCACGGAGAAGGTGTAGAGCTGCTGGACCTCCCTGTCCACGGGCTGCAGCAGGGTGAGGTAGCGGGTGATGCCACTCTGAGTCACAGTGAAAAACGTGGTGTAGTCGTTCAGGAAGAGATGCAGCTGCGGGTCCTTGGTCTTTCAACAACACCAAAGGAAAAAAAGAGCATTTTATTATAAATGCAGAGGTACATTAAGTCTCCAATTACGCACTGCAAGTGCTCGTTTTAGTTGAAACCTATATAAGCACAGCATTTGTGCTACAAATCTACAAAACTGTAGAAAAAAAGGTGAAAAAACTCACTGCTGGCCTAAAAATCTAATCTTCTTGATGAAAAACATATTAAAAAACCACTAGAGTAAGAAAATCCAGTTGTAAACAAATACCTGTATTGGTTTTAAGTAAGCACCTCTTTTGTCCCCATTAAACAGTTATTTTTAAGCCAGACACAACTTAATATAAGAAACCAGATTCCAGCATTTCTCTTCAAATTAAAACCCAAACAAAGCTGGACTTGATTTACAGAGCAGTAAAACAGCTGGGTTGGTGCACTGAGCAAAGAGAATGACGTGTGGTGAATGCAGCACAAAAGAGAGGCAGCTCAGGGGGTCTCTTTAGGTCCCAGGAAGAACCCGAATGTATCGATGCAGAATTAGGAACCTCTCAGTTGATGGGGGGAAAGCATCATAAATGAACTGAAAAGTAACATTTTAAGGTAAGGAGGGGGAAAAAAGGCGTTGTAAATTTACTCATGGCTTCCTGAGGACTTGGGTCACTCCTGATTTCCACCTCTTTTGAGGTGATTTTGAATTATTTAACTGATCAGACTGTACACGAATTAAATCTTCAAACAAACCACATAACCTTTTGTTGCCCAGAGAATTCCAACAATTTTCTGTGCCCGTGTGCATAATCTGGTTAATTTAACCTGACTTCATGTGCTGCTCTCACTTGTGAGTTACAGAGTTCGTTTGTGTTGTTAGGGGAATGCAAATTCCAGGAAAATGCCAAAAGCTGGGAGGCAAGTGCTACAAAAACTGCTTTAAATTGCTCCCAGGAATGTGGACATGAGGAATCAGAGGAGTGGTACCAGGAATGACAGAAAATCCAGGATTTTACCAGCTCCTTCCCAACGTCATTCCACAAATCCCAGCCCTACAGAGGAGGACATAGGGAGAACCAGCTGAATTCCAGAAACAATCCCAAAAGGAGAAAAACTGAATTCAGCAAATAATCCCCAAAGGAGCATTACTTCTCTGAACACTTTGTGAATCCAAAGCTCTTCTGCAAGGTTCACTCCATCGCTGCCATTCCTGGAGGATGAGAACCCTTGGGAGCACAGGACAGGTCCCCAGCCCCCAGCCAACCCTGACCTGCACCAGGTGGCACCAGGACCGAGCAGCACAACGCCAGGACAAAGAGGAACTGCTTTCAGTGAGCCCAAATAAAGCCCCAAAGATTCCACTATTTAAATGAGAAAACATTCCAGGAAGCCATGGGAAAGAATTATCCAAGTGTTCCACACGAGTGGTTCCTCAGTGCCTAAAGCTTTGCTGCAACTGCAGCTCCCAGGAAAATGAAAATTCATTTTACAGCCGGCAATGCAAACAGCAACCTCTTCATTCCAGGAAAACTTAGGGAAGGTAATTGCCCATAATTGTTCACTTTGTAGACATTATAACGGCAGTTAAGAATTTAATTTACAAAACCCCCGGTTAGTTTGGCAGTTCTTGCTTTCACGTCCTTCTGAACACTAAAAACCAGCATTTTTTTCCTAGTTTATTCCTGAGAAAAACCAATGATGGAGATGCAGAACCCTCCTGGAGTAACGTGTCCTACTCCTTTGCTATCCTTGTTTCAGAAATGTTCTCCTAGTGTGGAAGGGAAATCGCCTTTACAGCAATCAATGCCCATTTTAGCACCTCCCAGGCACGTCAGAGCCACAGAGCAATTTATTCCCTTCGTCTGGAAAGGCACTGTTGTGCTTGGACATTAGTACCAGGGATCTTTGACATTTTTAGGAGGGGTCCTGGACATTATTTTATGCTGCAGGAAAAGTCAGCTCGACTTAACTGAACGTTTCACGTGAGAGAAAACAAGCCCTGCTACACTGCCAACACAATCCCCGAAACTTGAATTTTTAAAGTTATTTTATTTTGGGGCCTGGAGTTCAGCATGGTGATTTCTGGTGACATTACTGGGTCTCTTATAAATTTAACATGGAATTTTAAGTAGAAAATGATCACAATCCACACAAAAGGGTTCACATGCAACCTGCAAGGAGCATTTCAAGCACACAGTTCAAACCTGAGGTACTTTTTAATTTTAAAAAAGCACTTTTGTAATACTCAGGATGCCTTTGAAGACTGGTAATTATTTAATGGACATTAAGCAATCACAAGGTATGACTTTATCCCCTAAATTGGGTCCGATCTGTTTAAAGGGCTCTTTGCAGGCTTCACAAACCAAGGGACAGTCCCAGCCTCAAACACCATCAGGGCAGAGGGAAATGAGGGAGGAAAGGGGGAAATAAAGGAGGAAATCCCACAATTAAACCAAACCAAGGGGTTTTGCACACATAACACCCGATACCTACGGGGAAGGCACCTGGTGGGACCTGCAAAGGAAAACACAAAATGAACACAAGTGAGGAAATGCAATCCTGGGACACTGGGGGAGAACATTGGGGGAACTCACGGGTACAGACCAAAAAAACCCAACAAAGCGAGACACACAAAATGCTGCGCTCAATAAGCAAAGCCTGGGCTCCAGTCTGTCCTGCTCGAAAAATCTCTGGAAAAGTTCCTGCGTGGATGTGGATGTTCCATTCCCTCTGCTCCTCAAATCCCACCAGGGGTTACAACTCTGCCCAAAGCAAAGAGTGCGGTAAAACTGAGGAAGATGAAACCAAAATTCCTGGTGATAATTACGATATTGCCAAGAACAAGCAGACAAGGACATGAATTCTGTGTGTGTTTCAATGATCCCAAAAGTTACTCCAAGAGTATCCAAACCGCTCGGAGCTCCTCATTTCCAGCACAGGCCCATCCCCTAAAAGCTGCATTGGTAACACAGACACTTGAATGACACAGTTGAGTTTTCCAGCATCTTTCAAGCGGAGGATGATCAGCTCTGAAATGCCCATGGAAGAGAGTTTTTGCTGGAGAGATGCTTCCAGCATCTGCCCTCCTCATTCCTGGGGGAAAGGAGAAAATCTTTCCCACTTTCACCTGGAAAAGCTAAGATCCAGAGCCTTGCAGAGGCAAAGCAGGGGAGATTCTGTCTCCACACAAGAAAGATGTGGAGCTGTTGGAATGAGTCCAGAGGAGGCCACGGAGCTGCTCCCAGGGCTGGAGCCCCTCTGGAGCCAGGCTGGGAGAGCTGGGGGTGCTCACCTGGAGAAGAGAAAGCTCCAAGGAGACCTCAGAGCCCCTTGGAGGGCCTAAAGGGGCTCCAGGAGAGCTGGAGAGGGACTGGGGACAAGGGATGGAGTGCCAGGACACAGGGAACGGCTTCCCACTGCCAGAGGGCAGGGATGGATGGGATATTGGGAAGGGATTGTTCCCTGTGAGCTTCAGAAGGCAGAAACCATGAGATATCCATCCTAAACAATCAAGGAAGACACACAGAGCTACAGGAGCAATTCAATGTTAATATTTTTGGTTTTCCCTAAAGTGTAAAGATCAAAAAAATTTTAATCCCCTATCTTTATAAATCCTAAAGGAAGGGAAGCAGCCTTTGGTCTTTGCCTTGACCTTCTGTTTGTTTTAATAATGATATTAATTTATAATATCTGTTTCATTTGGGGAAGGATATTTCCTGAGTTATTACCACTGTTGAAGTGTCACAGCAGGGCTGCGACACCGGCCCCTTGAGAGAGCACTGACTGCAAAACAACTTCCAACAACACCTGGGAATGATAGAAGCAATCAGGCAAATATCAGAGAAAATCACTTTGGTATTTAAAATGCTTCAGTTCTCATGGCTTAAAAAAAAAAATTAAAATCTATTATTTTTCCTTCTCTGTATGTATTATTGAAAATCCGTAACATGCACTTGTAGCTGCATTTAAAACTTATTTAACCCATTACTTGCTCTGTCTGCTCAAGCTGCTGCCAAGACATCCTTCAGTAAAATTCCTTCCAATTTCCCACACGTTCTTGGAAATAAAAAGATCGGAGAATCACAGAATGCCCTGAGCTGGGAGGGACCCACAAGGATCAGGGAGTCAGGAAGCCAGGAATGCCAAGGCCAGGCTGGACACTGGGGCTTGGAGCAGCCTGGGACAGTGGGAGGTGTCCCTGCCATGGCAGGGGTGGCACTGGATGGGCTTTGAGGTCCCTTCCACCCAAGCCACTCCATGACTGACACTCTGTGCAGCTTTATCACCAACCCTAACCACTGGATAAATTAATTCTCTCCTGTGGAAGCCAAAGAGGAAGGAAAAAGAGGCTTGGGAAGCCTTATGTAAAGAGCTCTCAGCTCACACAGTTTAAGTTCCTCATCTCAGCTTTGGTTTGCTCAGGTCTTAAGGAACCTGCGTGGCTTAATTTAATTTATGCCATTTAAACAGAGCACTTAATTATATCAGCACTCAGCAGTGCTGTTCTAGTGCAAGGTCTGTTTGCAATGTCCCTTCTATAAATTAGTTTCTGCAAGGTTTATAGCAGGACTCTGTTTTAATTCCCACAGGGTTTCCTTTTGGAGTGGGTTTTGTTCCTTTTTTTTCCTTCAGACACACAGTTAAGTGAGCTCTTTCTTCCTGCATTTACCTGAGGACATGGAGTCATTTCAGTTTTTCAATTAGCAGGCAGAATTCATTATGATTAACCAGTGTCACCAGTGGGAACTGGGATGCATCAGCATGGAGACAGTTTATCTCAGTGTCTCATCAGCAATCCTTAAATGTAAATACACTCCTAAATCCAGGAATTTCCTGAGGTACAACTAAGCCATCAGGACACTGAGACCTGCAGAAGTTAATGAGCATTACCTGAGCTCACCCTGAGCTCCCATCCAGTCCCACAAGGAGCAGTTTTAGCGTTTGGCCATTGTATGTGGGAGCTCTGTGCAACTGCTGCAGTCCCACCTGGAATTCTGGGAATTCTCCTGGGGACTATCCCAGGGACACATTCCACTGTCCCAGGCTGCTCCAAGCCCCAGTGTCCAGCCTGGCCTTGGGCACTGCCAGGGATCCAGGGGCAGCCACAGCTGCTCTGGGCACCCTGTGCCAGGGCCTGCCCACCCTCCCAGGGAGCAATTCCTGCCCAATATCCCATCCATCCCTGCCCTCTGGCAGTGGGAAGCCATTCCCCCTTGTATCACTGCACAGCCTTGGAAAAATCCCCTTTCCATTCATTTAGATGTCAATCCACCTGCATTTCTTTATCTGTCCCAGTGACAGCAGAAGTGCACAACAAGAAGAAAACCCCAAAATAGATTTTTGGCAGTTACTCGTTATGCCACACTGAAATATTTCACCTTTCCCAACCATAAACAAGAAGAATTCACTTTTGGCCCTGCCTCACTGGGTATCATGTGGCCGAAGTAGATTTTCAGTAACTTCACCAAACTCCTGCTAATCATCATCCCATGAAAATCAAAACACGAGGTAAAACAACCTTAAGCTCTCTAGGAGAAGCATTTGGGCCCTTGAGCTGCCATATCCATGGAATACCCTTCCCGTGGATAAGAAATTTCAGGTCTGTTTGTACTGAGCCACAGAAATATGTAACAACTTCTAAGAGGCTGCCTGAAGCAGCTCAAGGAAGATAAATTTGGGGGCTTTTTTAGCAGTTTCTGATGTAGATTTTTTAAGGTATGGTCATGCTCCCAAATAAGAATCTGCTGCAGATTGGACAGATTTTTTTCATTATTAGTTGTGCAGTTAAAATGACAAATACTTGAGCCACGGCTCTATCGGAATTTTTAGTGCTGGCAAACACAAGTTTATTAATGAACTGCCCTCTCCCAGACCCAAATATTGGGAGGAATTTGTGGGAATGTGCTGATGGACAACAAGAAAATGTGGAGCCCAAATGGTCAAACTGCCTGTGATGAATCTCAGAGCACCCCTCAAAGCTCCAGCTATTGAACTTGTACTGACCCAATAAGGAACAGAAAGGACTTTGGTGGGGAACAGGAATCCCAGGATTTTCTTACAAACCTAGGGAATCAAAAGAGCAGGTTGCTCTTCCATGCAGAAATTCCCTGAATTAAATATTTGTATTTTGAGTGTGTAGATATTACATGTGGTACTTTCTACGTGACTCTGTCAGAGTCAGCCCAAATTCAGGATTTAACAGTTCCAAGTGATCCTAATTTTCTGGATATGATCTCATATGGAGGTACGTGGAGAACCCTGACTTATCCAATCTGCCCTCGACACCTTGTGGGCAGAGCTGTGCAGGTGCCAGGGCAGGGTTAATGCAGCACCATTAACTCCAGCCCGAAAACCCTCCGGAGCTTCACCAATTCCCAGGTCTCTCTGGCATCCCTTGAGTCCAATGACAGCATCTCCCAGGAGTGGGAAAGAGTCCCAAAAAATCATCAGCAGAGAAAACTGCCACTAAATTGGAGTGTCTGATTTGGGACATGGCATTTCCTTCCGTTAAAGGGAATTGCTTTGAATTATTCCAGAATGGAACTGTGGCCAGCAGTGCTGGGTGGCTTCTCTGACCACTCTGGGCTTTGTATCACAGGGATACTTTCCACTATCCCAGGTTGTTCCAAAGCCCATCCAGCCTGGCCTGGGACTTCCAGGGCTGGGAAATCCACCAGCTCTGTGTTGTAGTTATAAACCTGATCCCTGCCCACTGTGACTGCTCCTATCCAAAGTGCCATCCAAGATCCCATTCATTTGATCAACCAAGAAACTGCTTTGCTTTAAACAGAACTGAACCTGAGTGCTTCCCAAGTAATCCAGATCCCTACTAACTCCTGCTCATTCCCACCCCGTGCCCTCATTCCATACCTTTTACCCTTTACAAAAGCCAGATCCAGCAGCCTTTTCCATTGATTTCTACCAATCCCCACAAATTGAGGGTGAAACTTTAATGGAGAGGGATCCTCTGCAGGAATTTGGGATTTAAACCAATAAATCACCCTAATGCTGTGATGTTTTACTGACAATGGGCTCTTGTGTTCCTTAAAAATCACGGATTTGCCTAAAGTGAAGCCTTGAAAAGAAGATTGTTTTCAGACTCTAAGAGAGTCTTTATTCAAGAGATTATTAATTTTATTAACTTTAGTCAAGAGATCCTATAACTATTTCTACAAAACCTAAGCCTGCAGCTCGGCTTTTCTTCTGTAGCTGAAGGAACCAAAAAGATCAAGGGAGACAACTGGAGGGATAACAGCAATTAGAGGGAAAAGAAATATTGGCCAAAAAATCCATAATGACCTTGGTGAGAACAGAAGCAAGGTTAGAGGTGTTGCACTGTTACTGCTTGGTTACTTTTCCTCTGGAGATGCCTGATTTCCTCTCTGAGTAATGTTCTATCAAAATCTGGCAGAGCAAAGAATGCAGTGAACTTTCAGCCTCCTGCTATTCCTCCTATTCCCCAAATTAGGAATCCCTTTCTCTCTGAGCTCCCCTCTCCCATTTCCGTGGTGCAGGGCAGGCTCGTTCCTGTCACAAAATGCACTTTGATTGCTTTGTGCACTGAGCATCCACCACCTTGAATAGAAAAGAATCTTCCAGAGAGGAGAGCAAAACACAGATCAGAAAAAATCCACTTCCAAATCTATCTGAGCTCAGAACGAAAACAAACAGAAAATCATCATGAAATTACGA
>VZRQ01009297.1:0-27567 GCA_013397975.1 Machaerirhynchus nigripectus | reverse complement strand
AAAAAAAAAAAAAGGCAAGAACCCTGAAAATAATAAAACTGCAACCACTCTAAAAGAACAAACTGTACCTCTTCCACGTCGTTGTCCAGCACCACGACCTGCAGGGGGGAGGTCAGGTTCCGGTTATCCGAGATGGTCGTTCCCACCGGGGAGGATTCCAGGATGAAGCCCTCGTAAGTAGACCTTGTGAAATAAGGCCTCTGGTTGTTCTCGTCCAGGATCTCGATGTGGAGGTTGGCAAAGGCGGGGAGAGGATGTCCATTGTCTTGTTCAGCCTAAAAAATCACCCCATTTGTCAAAGGTTCCCAGTTACGAATGGCGACTCCCTGGGGATGGTTCTACTTAAGAGTCAGAATCCAGTTAAAAAACGGATTTTTTTCCCTCTCTTACGGAACTCAACATCATGGAGAAGAGAGATACCAACTAAAAATTAGCTCAGAGAGAAGAACAGCAACACTTTCCATCGCAGTCACATTTACACAGCCACAAGAACCCCAAACCTTGTGCAAACACAGCTCCTTAAACTCTCAGCCTTGAGAGTTTTGGAAAAAGCTCTGAGAGATGAAAGAACACTGGGAATGCTGATTGTACAGCAGAACCCACAGCAGCAGCAAGAGAGTTAAACCCAAAAGGTGGGAACAGCACACATGGACTCATTTGCTTCCTCTCCCCCCAAATCCACCTCTTCAACATTACATGAGTGGGATTTTAATCTGAATTTTGCCTATTTTTGAATCCCAGAGTGGTTTGGGTTGAAGAGATTGGCTTAAAGCCCATCCAGTGCCACCCCTGCCATGGGCAGGGACACCTTCCACTGTCCCAGGCTGCTCCAAGTCCCAGTGTCCAGCCTGGCCTTGGGCACTGCCAGGGATCCAGGGGCAGCCACAGCTGCTCTGGGCACCCTGTGCCAGGATCTGCCCACCTCCAAAGGGAACAATTCCTGCCCAGTATCCCATCTTAATGTCTCCTCCGTCAGTCTGAACCCATTCCCCCTTTTTCTGTCACTCCAGCTCCTGTTGCAGAGTCCCTCTCCAGATCCCAGGTATCCCCTGAGATCCTGGAAGGAGCTGTGAGGTTTCCACAGAACCTCTTCTAGAGAAGAACCCATTCTGTCCGTTTTAACACTGCCACCTCCTTGTCCCAGTTGGGAACTCCCCAGCCTGGCACTGCAGGAGAGGCTGAAGTGCTGATTCCTCTTCACTCCCAGAACTCTGGCACTGCATTTTACAGGTGTCTGTCCCAGCTTCTTCCTTCCTCACCTGGAGGAGCCTCTGTCCTGCTGTGTCCTTTTTGGGACACTGCTCAGGACGCCTGGATCTGTTCAGAGTTGCTGTGCTTTTCTCCCTGTTCTTTTCTCTATTTTCACTAATGATTTCTAATGTTCCATTTCCTTTTTAGATTTTTTTTTGGATCACCGAGCCAACCTTCACACTCCGTTCCCAGTTCCAACACTCAGAGCTCATTCCCAAGTCAGGCCCGAACCCATCATTTTATAGAAAAGTAAAGGACAATCCTTTCTGACATGTTTCACTTTATTTTTAAGCCATGCCTAATTTTATCAGCCATTTTATCACTGACTCACTTGGTCTTGCAAAGTCCTTCTGCAATTCTACAATCAATCCCTGGAAGTTCCATCCCAGGAAGTGCTGGGAAGACATGGGGACATGGAGCAGTGCTGGGCTTGGCTGGGTTAAGCGGTGGAATTGATGATTTTAGAGGGTTTTTCCAACCTAAATGATTCTGTGATTATATATTTGTCCTTACAACCAGAGTCTTTTATATATATACATATATATAACATATATTATGATTCTCGAATACCTCAGGATCAGAAGTAGCTGCTATTTCAGTATTTCAACCACTGAGATAATTCTCAAGTTTCTCCAGCCTAGAGCTGTCCTCCCTAACCTTCCTGTGTTTTAAACCTGATAATTTCTTGCCCTCTGAACCTTCCAGTGGCTGGCAAACATCCTCTCCCAGTCTCTCTGTATTTCCACTCGGAACAGGAAACAGCCCTGGTGCGATCACACCAACCATGGCACATAAATATCCTTATTTCCTGCCTTCCAGTTTGATCCTGAGATTGTTTCCAAAGCGATACCTTTTTTCCCTGTAATGCCCCAAGTGCAATGGACAGGAGGGACCCATGAAGTTCCCAATGGGATCAGAGAAACCAATAAAGCTCCAGAGTGAGGAGCAGGAGAGCACCACCTCCTGTTGTTTCTGCTGAGATCCGTGTTAGGGAGAATCATGGACATTGGGAAGGGTTTATTACACTGGGACTGCTGGGAGCACCTTTCTGATCCAAAGCACCTCCACGAGAAAGGAATCAGAGAACCACAGAATATCCTGAGCTGGAAGGGACCCACAAGGATCATGGATCCAGCCCCTGGCCCTGCACAGACACCCCAACAGCCCCACCCTGGGCGTCCCTGGCAGCGGTGTCCAAGCCCTCCTGGAGCTCTGGCAGCCTCGGGGCCGTGCCCATTCCCTGGGGAGCCTGGGCAGTGCCCAGCACCCTCTGGGGGAAGAACCTTTCCCTGAGCTCCACCTTAAACCTCCCCTGGCCCAGCTCCAGACATTCCCCATCCCGGGGAGCAGAGATGGGAGCTGCCCCTCTGCTGCCCAATTGGCTGGAAATCCCACTGGGTTCAAAAATTCCAGCCAGGAGAAATTCCAGAGTAAAAAGAGTAGATACCACAGCGGGAACGTTCTCCATCACCTCTCGCACAATGGGATCCCAAACCAATTTCCCTGTAACACTGGAATTTCAAACACTCTGTTCCACTCTGACCTTCTGCCACACCCTGAACACCAGGGAAATGCAATCCCACTGGGAGAGCTGTTTCCATGGAATTGTCTGTCACTGGCTCCATGACGGCCAGGCTGAAACCCACCCTGGGATCACAGGGATAGATCCATAGGATACCAAAAATGCTCTGCAAGGATATTCTTCAAAATCCTCTATGTTGCCCTGGCATGGTGTTGAAGCACATTTCTGTCAGCAGCTCTGTGGGGAAGGCACCAAAGCCACCCCAGAAGGCACAAACCAATTCTTTTTCATGGAATTCCAGACTGATTTGGGTTGGGAGGGTCTTAAAGCTCGTACAGTTCCACCCCACCTTCCACTAGGCCAGGTTGTGAGAATCTATTCCCTAAGAGCCATAAAACCCTTAGATCCAAGGAAAAGTATTATTAATAAATCAGGCTACAAATGTTACTTGAAGCTGGGAATCTTATCTTTTCCCTCTTCCCCCATATTTTTTTAACTAACTAGTTGGGTTTTTACTGAGATGCCCAAGTCACATAAATCCTTCCTAATTTCCCAAATACAATCAAATACAACAGACAGTGGTTTATGAATTGACCATCCAGACTGGATGAAAACCTACTCTAGAACTATCAATTTAATCAACTAAATCAATTTATCTCTCAATTTAACTGTCTAAACTATTCTAGAATGATCAATTTCATTTCACCAGTACACAGCTGCCCACATGAGATCATCAAAACATTCCCCTATTTTTCCACCTGATGTTCTAAAAGTCAAAGCATTTTTAGTCACTAATACAAGGCCATTAGAGATGGAAAACCAATTTTTGCAGGAGAAATAAAATGCTTTCCCCGATTTTGAATCTGAGGAGGATGCATTTTCTTCAGAGGAAGGGTAATTTGATGCATTCCTGGGTAAATAACACAGACCAGAGTGGTACAACCAGAAAGGGAAAAGGTCTGTGAGGGTGGGGAGGTCCTGGCACAGATTCCCGGAGCAGCTGTGGCTTCCCTTGGATCCCTGGCAGTGCCCAAGGCCAGGCTGGAGAGGGCTTGGAGCAGCCTGGGATAGTGGAAGGTGTCCCTGCCCACGGCAGGGGGTGGAATGAGATGAGGTTTGAGATGCAACCCAAACCAGTCTGGAATTCTCAGCCTTTCATTAGCCTCAAAATATTTCCAGGTTTGTTTTTTTTTTTTGCTCTTGCAACTCCTACAGGTTTTATGGCAGCTCTGAATGGAGAAAATTCTCGATTTTTCCTTAATTACTGGATATCAACCCACTGCAAATACTGAGGAGAACCTCCTGCAGCTCCTCATCCTTTGCCTACTCCAACAGTGAGTCCCTGTGAACTGAATCACCCCCAGCATGAGCAAATTTATCAAAATCTGCTCTCGCCCAGCTGTGGCAAATTCTCCAAAGTGCAGGAATTCCACCCATGAGCATTTCACACCCAGCCTCCTGTAGCCCATCCTCTTTACAGATGGATCATAATGGAAGTGCCAGCTTAGATTCCGTGTGATTGATTAATAAGCCCTGCTCAAACAGGAAAGGAGCAAAGTGCCTTGATTTGATTAATTCTCCCCTTTGCTTCATGCTTTAAAAAATAAATAAAACCTGTCTTACGCTTTTTAGAGCTGGTAACAAGAACACAATCTCACGTCTACAGTGCAGTGGTCATGTCACTGTAATTTTAATTAAGCCCTTTCGGTTTAAAGGCTTCATCCACATATTGTGGCAGCCTTGCAGTTGCCACGTGGGAATTTCAATGGGAACCCCCCCAAAAATCCATATATTTTTTGTAAGGATGTTGCAATAATGCCCATGTTTCTTGGCAGGGAATGGAAGTGCCAAGGGCTTCCATAGAAGGGCAATATTGTTTTTCTCCTTGCTTGTCATCTAATATATTCCAGAGATAGAGGGAGGGTGAAACCCAGCATTTCTTATTAGGATCTTCAGTTTTTTCCATTGTCTCCCTATTTGAGAATTCAACATTTATCAGCAAGGCAGGTGAGTGCCCCCATTTCCTGTCCTCCTTCCTTCCTGCATTCAAATATTCCTGTATTGACTTAACCACCTTTTCCATTTCACAGTTTTCCATGATATCTTAACAGGAGAACAAAAAGATTGATCTTCTCATATCAGAGGGAATATTTTAAAGATTAAATTGAATGCATGCTGCAAAACACAGCAGATTTTCTGTTTGAAGGGAAACATCACACGTTGTACCCCTCCAGATAAAACAGAATCCGATCCTACAACTGCGAGAAATGGGAAATGTGCAACACAAGAAGCTGGAGGTTCGATTTGGTACAAGCCTGAGCCATTATTCCAATGGTCCCTGAAGGATACAGCACTAAAACTTTTATTGTTTTAGTAGGTGACACACTGTCATTCTTACAGACTGATCCTTTTCCTGACTATTTCCTTATTTTCCCTGACTGCACATTTAGCACAGCAAGAGGAACCTCCTAAATCCTATAAACATTGCTCTTAACGACCCAGGTTGCTATTTAGGCACAGAAAATACCCTCCCACACCAGTTAATTCATTTTTTAATCCATGTATTGTGCTGCCCAATTTTGGGAACTAAAGGGCTACAGGGCTTTGACCGGTAACTCCTTAGGATATTTAGAGTCATGGAATGGTTTGGGTTGGGAGGGACCTTAAAGTCCATCCAGTGCCACCCCTGCCATGGGCAGGGACACCTTCCACTGTCCCAGGCTGCTCCAAGCCCCAGTGTCCAGCCTGGCCTTGGGCACTGCCAGGCATGGGCTGTGCTTTAGGCCTTTTCCCAGCACGAGAAGCTGAATGGGCAGCAGGAAGAGCATTCCCAGCAGGGCAGGGAGGGATCCTGCCCCTCTGGCCAGCCCTGGGGGCACCTCTGCAGTGCCGTGCCCAGCTCTGGGCTCCTCAGCACAGCAGGGCCAGGGAGCTGCTGGAGCGGGGCCGGCGGAGGCTGCGGGGCTGAGGAAGGGCCTGGAGCATCTCGGTGCCCAGGAAAGGCTGAGGGAGCTGGGGCTGTGCAGCCTCGAGAGGAGCCCCGGCCGAGAGGGGCCCTCAGGCCTGGGTGTCCCTGGCTGCAGGGAGGGCTCCGAGCAGGGCCCGGGCTCTGCTCCGGGGGCCCAGCAATGGCACCAGAGCCACGGGCAGGGCCCGATGCCAGCAATTCCCCCTGCACAGGAGGCACAGCTTCTGCCCTGGGCAGTGCCCAGCCCTGAACAGATTGTCCCCAGAGCCTGTGGGGTCTCCTCCCTGGGGCTGTTCCAGAGCTGTGTGCACACAGTGCTGTGCCCTGTGCTCTGGGATGGCCCTGCTGGGGCACGGAGGTGCCACCAGGTGCCCGCTGTGCTCCCTGCAGCCCGAGCCATCCTAGGATCCTGCGAATATTCACTACTCAAATATGGATTATTCACCACTTGCCCAGCGTGACCCGTGCTGGATCCTGTGAACATTCACCACGAACAAAGTGATCTGTGTCCCCACGATCCGCTAGGATGGGCCCTGACCTGAACACTGAAATAGAAACCAGCTGCATTCTCAGGGCCACGGGGCTCATAAAAAACGAGGGAACAAGTGGTGCTGAGTTTGTTCACACAATGTAACTTGAAACGTTAAAACTCTGCCACTATTCATCCCCTTTTCACGAATGCTTCACACCCTTCTCCCCCCTGACGGTGCTAAATGACGCCTGACAGGCTAAAAAGGAAGTGAAAACTGTAGAAGAGACAAGCAAGCTCACCCCCTATTTTCTCCAGAGCTTTTTGTTTTCGAATATAAAAACAGGAATTCAGCCCGAATTACCTTAATAACCAAGTCAAACTTCTGGTGTAAATCCCTATTTATTGGCTTGAGGAGGGTGAGTTCAGCCGTTGTGAGATTCATGTGGAAATACTGGGGATAATCCTCAGGAGTACCTGCAAAAAAAGACATTGAGGTTTGAACAGCTCTGAAAGGTTTAGTTCAGCAATGTGTTTATTTTACTCATTAATCATCAAAGGAACAAAGCCTAATTCTGTTGTTGGAAGGATAAAATATTGCCTTATGTGTACATGGAGCTTAAGGATACTATAAAGTTATGTATTTAATATTATTATTTCCTTACTCTCCGTAAGCATGAAGGTTCCTCTCAACTGGGACTCCCTAAGTACTTAACAAGAGGGATATTATTAATAACACATAAATAATACAAGTAATAACATACAAGCAATAACACAAGCAATAATAATATGATAACAACAGATAGGTTATTTAAGAAATCCTTCTAGGAAAAACAAGCTTCTCAGGGAGGAAGCACCAGATGAAACCTCCAACAGCTTCCATGAATTGTCAGCTGTAAATGGTGTTTTCATGGCTGTGGATTTCCAGGATACTCTCCAGGCCAGTGAAAACAGGAGTGTCAGAGCCTGAACAGATTTGGGAGCCTGTGGAGATGGAGGAAGGGCTGTGCCAAGGCTGTGCCTGGAAGCTGCAGCCCAAAAATGTGCCTGTGCCTAAGCCAAAAGGTTCCAGCACCACAGCCCGGCACAGGAGGAGGGGGAAATTCTGGCTACAGCGATTCTGAGCCCTGAGATTCTCAAAGAAATGGTGCAAAAGGGTTCAGAGAGCCCAAGTGTTCCACACAGAGTGAACTCCGGCATTCCCAGCTCAGCAGGATTGCAAGAACATCCCAAGAAGCCCAAATCCAAATTTTTAAAATTAGGGTTAGGCTTCTGATTATAAGCCTAAAATCTCGAGGGGTTTAGGGCTGGGAGCAGAGGGCACTCCTGGCTCAAGGGACAAGAGCCCCAGAACATCCCTGAGCCTGGGAGTTGTGAGACCCTAAAGCTGCCACGGGAGCAGCAAAAACCTGGCCCTGCCCAACCCCGAATCCAGCCAGGACTGAGGCATGAGATTCAACACAAGGAAAGATCCCTTTCCTGATAAATGCTGCTGTTATTTGTTCACCTTTCAAGTACAATGGATAGAAAGTATTTTAGAAAGCCAGGAGATAAATTACTGCAATAATTTAATTTGCAATCCCCCAGTGACAACCATTTTCTAGATAAATAAATTCTATTTAAAATTATATTTAAAAATATAATACTATATTTAAAGTCTATAAAATATATTAAAATTATGTAAATCATATAAAAATTTTAATGATACATATAATTATATAAATTGTACAAAAATACATACATTTATATGTATTTTGTATCTATTTTTTCTGTGACTCTCTTGACATACACCTATATCATAGACCCAAAAAGCAGCAAAACAACCACCACGAATTATTTTTTCTCCTACACCACCAGCCACAAATGCAGAGCTTCAAGCTCCAAGTCCTGTGCCCCCTTGCCTTGCCTTCTAATTTCAACTTCTAATGAATTAACCTAATTTTTGAAGAGCACAAGGCAGCCAGCAGGAGCTCCAAACTTTTGGCAGGTAACAGATTGCTGCTTTTAGAGGCTGCACATCACCAGGGCTGTTGCTGAAGCCAAAAAAACACCAAGAAATTAAGGAGTGAATGCAAAAACTCTGAGAAAGGAGAAAACAAGAGGTGCCCTGAAGGAGAACAAATACACAGGGGAGGAGGGTGAGGGTCACAAAGGGATCTAGAGAAGGGAAGATGAGGCTGATATTGTGTAAGGAGGTCAGGAAAGGATCCAGGGGGAAAAAAAGGGGGAAACAAGCCAACCCAAAAAGCTCCACAACCAACCAAACCAAGCTCACTAAGCCAAGGAGGAAAAGGCAGCAAGGTGGAGGATAGAAAAGCAAAAATGAAGGCACCGCAGAGGTGGATGCCCAAATCCTAACTGGGGATGCCTGCTCAGCTCCTGCCCAGCACGGGAAAGGCTCGGATTCCTGGATTCCTGAACTCGGGTTTTCCAGGAGCAGGGATATCTGCCTCTGCAGGCACAGGACTGGCATTCTGACAGAGCTGAGCAGCCCTCAGTCCACCTCTGCCTGCTCTGAAGATCCAGGGATGAGCTCCGAGTCTCCTGGCTCCAGAAATTCCATGTGTTTGGAGAGGCTGAGGGGTCCAAATGTGGGGGGCCAGCAAGGGGGAGGAGGAAAGGACTCCTCAACTGGCATTCCCCAGAGCCAGACTTGTGGCAAAGCCCAGGTCTTGTGGCACCTGGGGCTTGAAATGGACACAGGACTGGAGAGGATCCTCCCCTTCCCAAAAGTGCTGGTGCATTTTTGGCTCATTATTTAAAATATCAACCGGAAAGTGTCCGAAACTGGCAGCAGAAATCACAGAGCCATGTCCAAGGGCAAGAAGCTGAAGACTGAAAGGAAAATTTGGCTTTTCTCAAGGATTGGCCCCAGAGAAAATAAAGACTTCAAATTACTCCTAAAAAAATATTTTACTAGTGATGTACTGTTAAAAATAATATATTTCACTATTAAAAATCATACATTTTTTCCAGTCAAAGTAATAAAATTTACTGGTAGAATCAATAGCATTGCTAATAAAAATAAAGGGAGGGGCCCTGCTTCACACCTGGGTAAGTGCAGGGAATGTGGGTGTATTGCAAAGACCCGAAGAAATGAACATTCCCAAAAGCCAAGGATTGGAAAAATGAGTGTGTTAGAAAAACTCCAAATATCCCATTCCCAAATGTTAACTACACCAAATATCCACAGTGCCCTGCACAGGTGAGCAAAGAAAAAAGAGGCACAAGAAGAACCAAATAAAACTGAGTCAAATAAAAAACAAATTAAAAATCATTCTTGTAAGTAACCTATTCCCTAATTCCATGGGCACAGTTCAAACCTCCCAGTGTTTAAAAAAGGACATTTCTAAAGATATCAAGGAGAATGAGGTTGAGATCTAAAGAAAAGGAGGGGGAAAAATCCACATAATGAGAAATATCTGCAAGGCCCATTTCCTGTGGAGCTGCTTAATATTTTCTGAGGCTAAAACAGAAATAGAAAATCCTGGCAGAGATGAAGGCAGACTTAAAATCCAAAAAGAAATCCTTTGGAAGAGCACAGGGGAGGAAAAAGAAGGGGGAAAAAAGGGGAAGACCAGAAAAGAGAAAAAAAATTTTTTAAAAAGAGAGCAAGAAGGGAGAGGGGAAAAAAGAGGGGAAAAGGAAGGTAAAAAGAAGTAAAAAGGAAAAAAATAAGGGGGAAAATTAATTTTAAAAGAAGGAAAATAGAAACTAGAAATAAAAGAAATGAGGAAAAGGGGAATGAGGCAAAAAGAGGGGAAAATTAAGAAAGAAGAAAAAAGGAAGAAAAAGAAAGTAAAAGAAAGAAAAAAGAAAGGAAAAAGGAAAACAAGAGAAAGGGAATGAAGGAAAAAAGAAGAAAAAATAGAAGAAAAAAGTAATAGAGAAGGAAAGGAGAAGAAGAATGAAAAGTAAAAAGAAAAATATTAGGGGGAAATGAATTTAAAAAGAAAGAAAATAGAAACTAGGAAAAAAGAAATGAAAAAACAAGGAAAAAATAAGGAGGAAAAGAAGAAAAGATGGGGAAAAGAAAGTAAAAAGAAGAAAAGAGAACAAAAAGAGAAGAAAAAAAGAGCAAAAAGGTAAGGGAAGAAGGGGAAAAGAAGGGAAAAAGAAAAAAAAAGGAAAGAAAAAAGAAGGAAAATATAAGGGAAAAAGAAGGAGAATAAGAAAAGTGAAAGAAAATAGAACAAAGAAAAAATAAATAAGGGAAAAAGAATGAAGAAGGAAAAATAGAAGGAAAAAAGAAGGGAAAGAGATGGACAAGAGAAGACAAAAGAAAGCAAAGAGAAGAAAGAAGGAACAGAGGAGGAAAGAAGAAAAAAAGAAAAAAGAAAGAAGGAAAAAAAGGACAAAAGAAAAGAAAAGAAAAGAAAGAAGGAAAAAGAAAGGGAAGAAAAACAAAGGAGGGGGAAAAAAGGATCCCCAATCCAAGCTGAACTGCTGCACCACAACGTTCTGAATTATTTCTTAGAGGTCAGAGCAGCCACTCCAATATTCCCAAAGTCCCAGGTTAGTGACGCACAATCTTTCATGATTTCACTCCTGAAGAACTTTGTGAATTATGCAAAAAACCTTAAAAAATTGGCCTGAACGTGGCCCAGGGGTGGAGCTGTCCCTGCAGAACTTAGGGATCAAATCAATCGGTGACATTTATAAATAAGCCCATTTGCAGAGCTAAACCTCCACAGTGTGCTCCTCAAAAGCCCCACTTCCAGCTCTCCTTGGCTGGGAAAACCATGGGGTTCAACACAGGGAACACAAGGAGAAGATGGGATTCCATGAAACTCCCCATTTCCAAATCCCACAGAAACATCCACTTTGTGGATTTTGGGAGGAGCAGGGCAGGTGGAGCCCTGCAACTGCTGACCACCCTCAGGCCCTTCCATGAGCACATCCTACGAGCCCAGGAGCAAATGCCAAACACGGGCAAGCAGCAGGAAACAGCAAAAACAATGAAACAAACTTTAAATTCCAAAGGAAAGCTCGCAGGCAGCAAAGTTGGGGTTGGGTGCAGTAAGATCCTTGGAGCTGCCCTGTGCCACAAGATTTTTCCACACAGATGAAATATGCTGTAATTGCCATTTTTTAGCCTCTTTTTTTTGTGTCTGTCAAAGGAAAACACATCCCAGCAGAGCTCTCCTTTCCCTCTCTGTGTTGTTCCATTCACTGAACCTGACAACAATTCTGGATTTAATCTGAATAAACTCTAATAAATAACCACGTGAAATGAACTCCCACGAGGCAATCAAACCCCAGCAGGTAGAACAACGATTCCAAACATCCCACTGACCCCAGGAGGGATTTTTATCAGGGCTCCACTCTCCCAGGCAATCTTTTCCTGGCTGCTCATACCAGAGGGACTGATTGGGAGGGGTAGGAAGAGTAGCAGACACCAACCAACTAGGATGGAATAGAGGATGCCGGGCCGCTCGGAGGGAGGCTGGATGTTTCGGTCCTGATCTATGGCCTGGATGGGTGGAGTGACACTGATGGGATTCACACGGGCCTGAAATGAGAAATCACATTGGAAACAGAGAAATTAGACAGCCAGCAGGGAGGTCTGGAGGTTCAGCACAACAACGTCTCACTGGGAAGGGTACTGGATGGAACTGCAGGAGAAGAAATGCTCAGAATGAAAAGGATATTTACAGCTCGTGGCCCCTTTAAATCCAAATTAACCAGGCAACATCAACATTTCTATAGCAACCTCCTTTCTGTGAGATTCATTTCTAGGATAGATCCTGGAGGAAAGGAATCACAGAATCCCAGACTGGTTTGGGTGGGAAGGGTCCTTAAAGCCCATCCAGTGCCACCCCTGCCATGGGCAGGGTCACCTCCCACTGTCCCAGGCTGCTCCAAGCCCCAGTGTCCAGCCTGGCCTTGGGCACTGCCAGGGATCCAGGGGCAGCCACAGCTGCTCTGGGCACCCTGTGCCAGGGCCTGCCCACCCTCCCAGGGAACAATTCCTGCCCAATATCCCATCCATCCCTGCCCTCTGGCACTGGGAAGCCATTCCCTGTGTCCTGGCACTCCATGCCTTGCAAAGAGTCTCTCTCCATCTTTCTTGTAGCTCCTTCAGGTCCTGGAAGGTCACAATCAGGTCACCCCAAAACTGGTGCCAGCTTTCATCTCTGTCAATCCAGCTTCCAGTGGCAACTCCAGAGCTGCCATTCCCAACTCCCACAGTCTCACTGACCTTGGCTGCTCAACCAGTTCCAAATGCGCCACACACGGATGTGTGCACACCAGGCTTTTCCCTCCCCTTGGAATGTTTCCTCAGTAAGCTCTGTGAAAAAGCAGGCGCCTTTTTTTCCATATACAACTCATCCTGGCAGCCTTTCCTTCGGAAAGCTCCGTGTTCTGCGAGAGGGGACTCGAAATTTAGCATGGGAACAGGAATGAGACAAGTCCACGCTTGGCCAACTTTTGGCAGAGCTGTCAGAAATCCGCCTGCTGAGAGCTGGAAGGGAGCTGGGAGAGCTTTGGTGAGGCTGAGGGGAAAATTAGAGGGAAAAGGGATGAGCCAGGAGGAGGAGAGGAAGCCAGGGACAGAGGAAGGGCAGTTCATCGACCCATCCTGTGGGTGTGGATGGGCAGCCACCACACCCCAAGCTGTGTCCCTTCTGACTGTGTCCCCAAGCAGTCATTTCCTACAGGTTCCTCAAGTCCAGAGGCTCTTCCAGCCTTTTCCACACCGAAGAAATGTAAGGAAGAGACATGTCTGGGATAGGCACGTTAAAAAGTGGGGATGGATGTGCTTGGCTCTTGGTCTGGGACCAAGAGACTGGGACTGGGAAGCTCCTCACTCCACTCCTGCTCATGGCTTTGTCCCTGTGCCCATCCTGCTGGCCAGGTCCTTCGTCACCAAGCTCCTCACTCCACTCCTGCTCATGGCTTTTGTCCCTGTGCCCATCCTGCTGGCCAGGTCCTTTGTCACCAAGCTCCTCACTCCACTCCTGCTCATGGCTTTTGTCCCTGTGCCCATCCTGCTGGCCAGGTCCTTTGTCACCATCCGATTCCATTTGGGACTCTTTGAAAAATTAAACTCCTAAAAGCGTAATGAGGGAGACGAGCTCAAAATAGGCAGAAAGAAAGAGACAAGAAGATATATTTGACATCTGCTTGAATTTTTAAAGGCTTTAGGGTGGCATAAAAGTTGCATGGGGAGTGGGAAGATGGAGCAGAAAACTGACCAAGACTAAAATCCTATTTTTAAATTCACAGATCAGATGGAGCCCTCTCAGAAAACCCCACATTCGAGTTAAATACACACCTACAACAAAACCAGTTGCTTCTGTTAGACCGGGTTTAAACTCACCATTAATGCCCAGAGCAGCTGTGGCTGCCCCTGGATCCCTGGCAGTGCCCAAAGCCAGGCTGGACACTGGGGCTTGGAGCAGCCTGGGACAGTGGGAGGTGTCCCTGCCCATGGCAGGGGGTGGCACTGGGTGGGCTTTGGGGTCCCTTCCCACCCAAACCAGTCTGGGATTCTGGGATTCTATGATCACAGTATTGCAGGCCAGGCTGAGTCTAGGCAAAACCAAGACTAAAATCAGAATTGTTCAGCAAGTAACTCGAATAGCAAGGACGATGCTTTATTTTCGAGTTCAAGGAAAAGTGGGAGAGCAGCACTTAGAACGCCTGCACTGGAGATCAAACAGGTTCTGGTTGGACAGAAGATATTTTATCCCTCTGCCACCTTTGCACCGACCCCTGGGAAACAAAGCACTCAATGGAATAGAAACAAGTCCAATAAGGCAATTAATTCTAAGTAAGCTGAGAATAAGAAGTGAAATCCCATTACATTTTTATTCTGGGTAAGTTGTTTCTCCAGGTACTGTACACCCCTGAAATGGGCTGCTCATGAGCTAGGAGATACCATGCACCATCTGCTGAAATGTTTAGGGTTAGAATCATAAAATCGTGGAATGGTTTGGGTTGGAAGGGACCTTAAATCCCATCCCCTGCCATGGGCAGGGACGCCTTCCACTGTCCCAGGCTGCTCCAAGCCCCAGTGTCCAGCCTGGCCTTGGACACTGCCAGGGATCCAGGGGCAGCCACAGCTCCCCTGGGAATTCCATCCCAGCCCCTCCCCAGCCTCACAGGGAAGAATTTCTTGCCAATATCCCATCCAAATTTCCCTTCTGTCAGTCTGAACCCGTTCCCCCTTGTCCTGTCACTCCAGTTCCTGATGCAGGGTCCCTCTCCAGCTTCCCTGCAGCCCTTTCAGATGCTGGATGGGACTGTGGGGTCTCCCCACAGCTTTCTCTTCTCGAGGCTGAACAGCTCCAATCTTAATAATTTAAAGCTGTTTTGAATTAAACTGGCTGATGTGCTTTGAAGCAAAACTCAAGGTACTTTCATATTGTTTTAATAATCCAGAGATGATGCAGCATCTTTTTCATTCAAATTTAAAATTAGAACTACAAGAACATAAAACAGTGAAGCAGCCATTAAGTTAATAAAGTTAATAAATGGGTGAAAGCACGTCAATAAATTAAGCAAAGCACACACAAGAAGTTAAAGAAAGTGTGCATATGCTTTTAATCAGAAATAAGTCTTTTAAAAATGAACAGTGAAACAGCGGGAACAACTGCGAGTCTTCCAAAGGCATCCAACATCCTTGCAGGAGGCCTAAAAACCCCCAAGCAGGCTCCTTCTCAAGAGCTTCATGAGGAGACAGAGGCTCATTAAAAGGAAGGCAAAACAGATTAATGAAGGTGTGAAGTGTCTGAGAGGCCCACGAGTGCCTCAGGACCCTCAGCTGGAGGCCAAGCAAGAGCACGTGGGGGTTTGGCAGGGGAAGGGCTGGGAAAATGCTGGGAAAGGCAGCACGGAGCCACAGCGGGGCAGGAGATCACTCGGAATAAACAGCTGGCCTGCAAATCCCAGCCTCTTCCACGGGAACATGAAAGGCTGCCCAAGCTCTGGCAGAGGCAGCTGATTAAAAAACCAACAAGATCTTGTCAGTCCGAGGGTGGAATATGCACTCATTTATTCTCCTCGTTAGGGAAAAGCTCCCTCAGTTATTGGTGTGAGGATTAATTGACTTCCAGGTGTTCAGTACAGCAGAACTGGGCAGGCCAAAAAGCAGAAGCCCAACCCCACCTCGCAACTCTTAGCACAAAAATTAATGAATTTAACAAATCCTCCTTCAAACGGAGCCGTGATGGGGAGCCTGCCAGGGAGTCTGTAGGGCCACGAGATGATCAAGGCAGAAAAATACTTAAAAAAAGCTCAGAGAGAATAAGGTAGCAGCAAAAACCTCATTTTTTCCCCCTTCTTTTGTGTTTACCATGGAGGCATAGCAGCACCTTCTCCACGTGGGATGTCCAGCAGCTCCTGCAAAACCTCATGGCCTTCAGAGATGTTATGGATGGAACAAAGCAAATTAAGAGTCCCATTTGTGCCAGGGGGTTTTAGGCTCCTGCTGAGGATTGTGACTAGAAGAAACAGCTGCTATTTTAAATCAATGTGTTAAAATGGTGCTTAATAATTCAGGAGTGCAGTTGCATTCAAAAATCCAAACAGGATTTTTAGGCACCTGCCTATGTATCGATTTCACCATCCCACGATCCCATGGAAGGATTAGGAGGGAATTTACAACTGAGACGCAGAATATGCATTTGGGGCTTTCAAGAACAAAAAAACCCAAAAAACCCAAAATAAACATGACTTTAAAATAAAAGTAATATATTTTCCAGTATTTTGTATGTATTTTATTTTATTGAGATTATTTTAAGATGTCCAGGAATGCCAGGCTTCAAATAGAAGGGTATGGACAGCGTGGAATTCTTTTTAAAGTCAGGGAGCAACAATAATTGTTGCACAGCTGATAACAAGGATTTAAAAAATCAGATTTTCTATCTTTTCCATCTACCTGGGATGCAAAGCTGAACTTGACAAGCGTAGATACTTAAGGAAAACTTCTTCCTCTGGGGAAGATGAGAAGGAAAAAGAGAGGAAATGACACATTTTGGGAGTTAGAGGAACACAATTTTCTGCTCAGAGATGCCTTTTTCATTTGTGGGGGTTTTGTGGTGCATTTTGAGGTTTTTTTGCTTGTTACCATGAAAATACTTTTTTACTAGGAAACTGAAGGCCAGTTAACCTCCCTCAACTAGGAAGATTCTTTTCTGAGCAGATAATTAATTCCCAAGAGGTGCCTTTTATATGAATGAAGACACCAGACCATGAACCAGCTCCAGGGTCACTCTTGGTGAACCTGCTGTGGTGATTCACAACCACTTGAGATCCCACCAGAGACATCCTTGGGGCTCTGGGGCAGGGGCCACTAAACAGGCACAATTAAACATTGGAAAATACTGCAAAGGGTAAAACTGCATGGCAAGCAAGAGTTCCCAAAGTTTTGTATGGATTCACCAAGGTGAGCTCAAGAAATCCACTGAGAGACGGGACAAAAACCGACACTGTCAATTTATTACTGAGTCGAACACAGCAAGACATTTTCTACCCACGAGTCACACTGAGGACGGAGTTGTTAAGGCACTGAGACAGCTGGAAAATTAAACCACAGAGACCTGGAGCTGCTGGAGCGGGGCCGGCGGAGGCTGCGGGGCTGAGGAAGGGCCTGGAGCATCTCGGTGCCCAGGAAAGGCTGAGGGAGCTGGGGCTGTGCAGCCTCGAGAGGAGCCCCAGCCGAGAGGGGCCCTCAGGCCTGGGTGTCCCTGGCTGCAGGGAGGGCTCCGAGCAGGGCCCGGGCTCTGCTCCGGGGGCCCAGCAATGGCACCAGAGCCACGGGCAGGGCCCGATGCCAGCAATTCCCCCTGCACAGGAGGCACAGCTTCTGCCCTGGGTAGTGCCCAGCCCTGAACAGATTGTCCCCAGAGCCTGTGGGGTCTCCTCCCTGGGGCTGTCCCAGAGCTGTGTGCACACAGTGCTGTGCCCTGTGCTCTGGGATGGCCCTGCTGGAGCACGGAGGTGCCACCAGGTGCCCGCTGTGCTCCCTGCAGCCTGGCCCGTCCTGGGATCCTGTATTGGCACAATCAGTTCCCACTGGACATTTCACACCAATATTTGACATCCTGAAAATTATTATTCTTACAAGCAGCTGTAACTGTGGCCTGTGGACCTCAGGTAAAGTCTCAGAACCTTCCATCTGCGTTATTGTCACAGCTCAGCTGAGGAATTTGCTGCTGAACTCTCATCCCTCTGGAAAACAAGGCTGAGGAGCTTTTCTCCAGATGGAAAATATCACTATAGCAAGACAGATTGCCCCTGGTGCCATCCAGAACCCCTTCCCAGGGAGCCCTGCACTATTAAACCAACAAAGTTCTTGATGAATTGATGAATCATTTTGGTCACACTGGTTCTCCTTGTGCTTTCCTGAGGCTGGAATACGAGCTGTAAATGGGAAATGAGCTGAGGTCTCTCCATGCTGTGCAGAACTGCTGGAGACTTTGCCAACACTCGGCACTAAAACAGCAGGGAGAGCTGCAGAACCATCCCAGCATCGCTCCTTGCTGCTGCCTCAGCTGCTCTGCCAGCACAACGAGGGCTGTGACAAAACACTAATGAGCAGAAATCCATCACAGAGCACTTGCATGTCAGCAAACTGTGGGGAATATTTCAGTGGAGTTACCCAACCACGAAGGAAGTCGATGCAAACTGCAGGAATCATGCTACAAAGGTAGGAGATACCTCCAAAATCTCGTCATTAGTCAAACCATGTCACAGCAAATCTCCCATTTGTAGGATCTCACCCTTCTCCCTCTTTTCATGCCTTCCCACTGGCAGCTACACACTCCTGCCTTTGATCAGACCCAGGGGAGGCAGAGTTTCACATCAGGAGACTGCAGGAGTTCCTGTGCTGCTCTGATGTGACACAGAGCTGGACAGGAACCCAGGGGGAATGGGATCTTCTGGCCCTCCTCACTGCCACAACACAGGAACCCACATTTTGGGCTAAGACCTCAGCGGAATGCTGAGACCTTGGAAGAAAACCCCAAGCACGGACTTAAAACACACTCTGAAGCTGAAAGAGAATAAATTCTCTGCAGAAAATTGTTTGATCAAGTTGTCACGGGAGTTAAAGAGGTTTATATAGCAAAAATTCTGAGCCTGGAAACACTTCCCAAGAAAGGGCACAACGACCTGAGGAAACCAAATCTGCATTGCTCAACCTCAGAGATTTACAGCTAATCCTCCTAATTTATACTTTTTAGAATTATAGCATCAGTAAGGTTGAAAAAGAGCTGTAGATCATCCAGTCCATCCATCAACCCAGCAGCACTAACCCATGTCCTCAAGCGCCACATCCACACCTTTTTTAACCCCTTCAGGGACAAGATGGGGCAGCCACAGCTTCTCTGGGCACCCTGTGCCAGGGCCTCCCCCCCCTCACAGGGAAGAATATTCTCCTAATATCCAAACTAAACATGCTCTCTGGCAGTTTGAACCCATTCCCCCTTGTCCTGTCCCTCCATCCCTTGTCCAAAATCTCTCTCCATCTTTCCTGTGGCTCCTTCAGGCCCTGGAAGGCCACAATGAGGTGACCCCAGAGCTTCTCCTCCCCAGGCTGAACACCCCCAGCTGTCCCAGCCTTTCCTCCCAGCAGAGCTGCTCCAGCCCTCTGATCATCCTGGAGCCGCCTCTGGGCTCTCTCCAGCAGCTCCAGGTCCTCCCTGTGCTGGGACCCCAAAACTGATCTGCAAATTTAAAACTATACTAACTTTCCTCTTTATTTATTTTTCAGAATTTCCCCTTCATTTCCAGAAGCCATGGCTAAGAAGCCACAGTGGGTAATTTATGCAGTTGGTACCTGTGACCAGACCTCTCCTGTCTTCTCTAGGGGTTAAAAAGTGTTTTAGTGACCAATGGGGGAAAATTAAGACACAGGATTAATTACTCAATTCAGCTCCTTTCTAAACTCAGCACTAAATTATCAAAGAGCTTTTAGCACCTGATTTAGCTGCTCAATACACGCCACCGGTTCTTGGGTTTCTGTCATGCCCCATGCTTATGCAGTTTCTTGAAATGCAAACTGCAAAATTCAAATATCCTGGCAGCTCGGGTTGCTAACAGAGTAAGCTGTCAGAGAACACAATTCCTTCCATTTATTTGTAAAAACAAGCCACCTTTGAGGGGGAAAAAAAAACCACTTTGAAAGAGCAGCAAGAGAGCATAATGAACCTGAGCTGGGAGGAAAACAGAGACTATTTTTATCAACGATGTCTCCCAGGAACAGCAGGGCCAAAAAAGAACCGAATTTCATCAGGATCTGATCACAGTGCTTACTAAATTGCTTTTTGTGTATCTGACATGCTTGATAAGAAGTGTCCCCGGCAGTGGCTGTGCAGGGGACTAAATGAAATGCATTATGCAATGGGCCTCCTGCCTCGGCACAACCGGAACTCAGCCCAGAGCTTCTCCTCCCTCCAAGGTGATGACTGGCATTAAAGAACAACAAACATTTCTTTTTTGACTTCTGGCTTTTTCCCCATACATCTGTGAAGTCTATTTCCTTGATTATCCCTCAAATTCTTGATGGCGGGATATTGATTCTTATTATCCTGATTATTATATTATTATAATATAATTATAACAATTATTATATTGATTCTTGATTCTTATTATCCTGATTTCTGTGCAGAGGAGCAAACTGTAAAGCCTAAGACAAGCACCTACATCTCCCCAAAAATCAGAAAATATTTGAAGATATTTAACTATCTTCAGCACCACCATAATGACTTCCAGATTATTCTTATTTTCATTTCTAAGAGTAATTTCTTGGCAATTAAAAAAATCCTTGAAGTATCAATGCCATTTTGTGTCATTAGAAATTATATTTCTCACATAGGGATAATTCTCTGTATCATATATGTGTATCTATATCTATATTTCTGTTTCTCTTCCTAAGGACAACAGGCTGATGGCTTCTCTACGCCTTTAAAAGAATTAACCACACAATAATACACCAGAAAAGGCACAAGAAGTTACAAGCAAATGATAAAAGAGGAGAAAGATGTGGTGGGAAAATAGAACCAGTACCACTGGTGGGATCGCTCGTATTTTCAGCTGTATGAAACTNAAAAAATCCTTGAAATATCAATGCCGTTTGTTCCTTTAGAAATGATATTTCTCAAAAAGGGATAATTCTCTGTATCATATATGTGTATCTATACCTATATTTCTGTTTCTCTTCCACTGGTGGGATCTCTCTTATTTTCAGCTGTACGAAATGAGGCAAAAAAAAAAAACAAAAACCGTAATTAATTTGAAATCCAAAAATAAAAAGAGAAATATCAAGATAAGTAAGTCAGTATTTCACCCAGGCCCTTTGTCTCTTGGCTGACTCCCTTTACACAGAGAATTTATTACAATAATGTTGGTGGTTTCTTCTCTTTGTCCCACATTTCATCTTCCTGCAGAGATTTTGGCATTTCCTCACCTGCAGGAACAGGAAAGGTCCAGGGGCTCAGAGCAGTGGGAATTTCAAAAGGCTGAAACTGGAGGGGGACATTTGGGGTCAGCAAAACCCCACCGCAGTCCCCACTTTCGGCTTGAAGAACATTTTCATTTTCTGTACTGATTTTCCTCTCTTTTGGGTACTCAACAAGCACTTCTCTAGTCCAGGGGTGGGAATGTCACCTGGAACTACCTCACTCCTTAATTCCAGCTGAATCCACCACCGTCCTCTCCCCATTAAAGCTTGCCACCCTGTCAGAGAAGGAATTTTAGGGAGAGATTTTGTGGCCAGAGCCAGCTACAATTCTGCCTCCCCACTGTCAGATCCATTCATACTTCAATGGTAACGTTAACAGTGGCACTTTGAAGTGTTAATGGGGAAAAACAGGTTATTGGGACTGAAGGTTATAGGGAAAAAAATTGGTTTTCCCAGCTCAATTTTGGATGCATTTTCAATAAATTTGTGCAGATGTAACATGTGCGTGTACACACCTCACCTGCAACACTCACATCCTTCATCCTTAAGCTCATCCTCCTGTCTTTTTAGGGTGAAATAGGGAAAGTTGGTGTTTCATTAAATGCTTTTCTTTTTCAATCAAAGCAGGAATTCTTTCCCAAGCACACCCCCGCCTCCCCAGCACTGCTGTGCTGCCCAGGGTATTGATCCGGAGCCAAATGCAGATTAATGCCATTTTCTCCTTTCAGGAGAGGGCGTTCCACTCACCAGGAATTTCCTTATTCTCTGCAGGAAGGACCTCTAGGATTCAAGGAATGTTTTCCACAGAACCATTATCACCAGCACGGAGCAGAGGCAAACATGACTGTCCCGGGGAACAGGGATTTTCCTTTCATTTCACTTCCAAGGGTGATTTCATTTCAATGTGCACTTGCACATATTCATCAACTAAGGTTTTGCAGATCACATTTGGTTAACTGAGGAATTAATCTGCACCCTCTGCATTGTGACAACAAGCTGGAAAGAGAAATAATTCCTCCTGACCCCTAATGATCAGCTACAATTGGATGGGACAACCCAGGCACTGAAATAATTCTCCCAGCAAGGCCCAGGGATGTGACAGAGACGAGAATTTTTCTGGACTGAAGTTGGCTAATAAAGCATTGCTGCAAGAGTTTTTTGTTCAAATGTCAACGTTTAGTGCCTTCAAATACTTTGAAATGACATTAAAGGATCAAACAAATTGCTGCATATGTTTCCTTTGTGACAACAGCTCCACTTGGTGCTGTAACAAACATGGCTCTATGGAATAGAAAACAGGAGAGAATCTTGCAGGAGCTCCTCAATCAACACTTGGGTATTTCAGCACTTCATTAATTCATTAATTTGATTTTTAGCCTGAGTTTAGTTGCTCAGAAAGGCGATTTGTGCTCCTGCACCTGCCCTGCTGCCCACACCAAACCCCTGGAGATCCCTCTCCAGCCTTGGATGGGTTTGACTGCTGTGGCTGTGACCAAAGTTTGAACCAAAGCAGCTCCTCTTCCTTCCTGAAAGGAAATTCCTTCTGATTTCAGCACCACTGCTGCTTCTTCCAAGCAAACTCAGGACTTTTCTTCCTCTCAGCTTCTGACAAAGCCGGGAGAACTGAGCATTTTCCCACCTCTAAGTTCCTAACCACGATGAGAAATATCGGGCAATTAATGGAACATTCCCAGGTTTGAAAACAAAACAAAGCAAAGCATTATAAAATCAGTCATTTTTACCAGTTTATTCCTGCCTTGATAATGGATCAGATTTGAGATTTAACTTTACAGCTTGCTGAATAGCTATAAAATGTCCCTGTTTTCAGCAGCAGCCAAATTTCCAGCCCAGCCTGAGTCTCCGGAGAGCTCCCAGAGCTGCTGCTCCTCCTGTGCCCCCCAGGGAGCCCCATGTCCCACAGGTCACCCCACAACCCAGACTGGCAATAACCGAAATGTGCTTCTCTCACCCCAAAAACAGCTTCAAAGATAATCTGCAGGGACATTTTTCTTCTCCTTTTTAATTTTTTTGACCAAAATCTCCTCACTTTTCAGGCAAGCTTGATCCTTTTTCTCTTAAAACCTCCACTTTTAAGGATTAGAACTACTATATATAAAAATATAGATATATATATTTTTTTTTTACCCACAGACATCAACTCAACTTCTGCACCACAACTGGGTTCAAATCCCCAGGAGGGAAGTGCCTTTCAGACTTTATTCCCTTATTCTGCAGCCTTGCTATCATTTTCTCAACCACAGCGTTGTTGGAAACACCTGGTTCTTTAGAAACATTTCTTCATTACACTTTGGATGTTAAAATCACAGTTTTGTTGGGTTTTGAAGGGCAAACCAGGCAAGGGAACCTCTCCACTATCTGTGATACATCTATATTTAAAGTCACAGGATCATCTTAGATTAACAGGGACTGTCCTGCCTGATCAATACCTCAGCCCAGGGAAGAGCTTGCCTGGCTACCAAAGGAGATTATTCTCAGCTTTATGTATTCACATATTAAAGTTCCTGACAATTTTACTGACAATTCTTTTTAATTAGCCGTCCTAGTATCCTCCCAAATACATAAAATTTAATTACCTGTAACGTCACATCTTTGTGATTTTAACCTTTTCATGCTTCGCTACTTTTCAGTGACATTTCCCTTAAAAGAAAAAGGCTCTACCTATCAAGGGATGGCATGTGGGAGACAGACAATCAATCCTAAAAAGGGGAAAGAGAGGGAAAATCACAGCAGCGGGCTGAAAACACCTTTTATGGCTCCGTATCAGGCACCAGCAGATAATCAATAACTTACCAAAGCTGGCCATTTTGACCTTGCTGAGTTATTCATTCAAAATCGCTAATTCAGGTTAAAAAGCAGCCCAGTGTTGTGAAGTTGGTCCCTAATCTTGAACTTCACCTCAGTCTGGTGCCCTCTGCAGGAGTGCGATGAGAGCGAGAAGAGGGGGAAAACGCAAATGAGAAGCCTGCCTGGAATAAAAGGGGTGGCTGCACCCACCAGAGGATTTTATCATTGCTTTTGCCTTGCTTTCCCACTTCCAGAGCACTTCGTGATTGCCTATCTGCTCATCTCGCATCTCTGCTGGAATTTAATTAGAAAAATTGCCATCTGCCTCCAACTGCAAATAACTTGGCCACAAGTCTTTGCCTTTTTCCATGGAAAGCACCCTGACAAAGGCTGAGGCGGCAGGGAAGTCAATCTCCAATTCCCCTCCCCTCATCTGAGCCGCAGCATTTACCTAAATTGCTACTGAAAAATTAATCCCCGGGCAAAAATGGGACAATTTGCTCATCTTTCAGTGGTAAAGGGACTGTTCAGAGCCTCAGTCGCGACGTTCTGTTCTAATTCACTCGAGAACAAGGATGTAGAGACACAGCCAGTTTTTAAAACATTTCTCTGGTTATTTCCTGAAGTGACACCACTGTCCTGTCCACCAAATAATTTTTGGAATTAAAGTACCCAGGAACTCCCATTCATCTCAGCCCAGCACTAATTATCTTACACCGAAGATTTTAGTCTAATTAACAGCAGGGCTGGATGCTGCCTATTCAAAATACAAAGCCACTTTTTTCTTCCCCAAAATGATTTGTGTAAAGAGAAACAATTCTCCTAATGATGAAAACTCTTGTTTTCTCTGGAAGGCAGACTCTGAACATTTAGTTTTGCCAGCAGACACAACTGTGCTCCATCATGGGCTGATTCCAGCAGGAAGTGTAAATACCATCCCCTACAAGAGCATTTAGCAGCAGTCCCAAAAACTGGACAGAGCCTATCCAGCTGGGAAAGGAATAATTAGAAACAAATTAAATCCCAAATAATTTCCTGAGCCTTGATGCCACTGAATCACAAACGCAGCTCGTAAGTCTCGACGGGCCAAAGGCTGGCAAGGCTCTTTTACCATGTTTGAGTAAAAAAAAGCCAAATCCTAGTACAAATAAGACAAAGCAAATAAAGGCAGATTGAGATTCAACTGCTCCAGAGACCAACAACTCCCTAAATTCACCATGAACATTTGCAGTTTTAAATGTCCCATATCTAACAAACAAATAAACAAACAAAAAGGCAGGAAAAAGTGACAGCTGAAGCTGATTTTTTAGTTTTATGCAGTTTGATTGTTGTTGGGGGTGATTCCCCCCCTTTGAATTGCCTTTAAGCAGTCAGGTTTCAGCAAGAAAAAACCCCAATTATTCTGTGGGATTTTACCGCTCACACAGGTAAGAGAGGCATTCCTGATCTGCTGAAAGCTTCTATTAAACTGGATTTAACCACACATATCCACTTCAACTCAGACTAACAGGCCAAAAGCTGAAGGCTGTGTCTTTCAGTGCCCCAAAAATCCTCCTTGGCAGCTGTGTGGGAGCTCCAGGTGAACCAGCAAATCCCTCCCACTTCAGGGGAGGTTCTTTGGTGTTCATTCCATGGTAGAGCCCCGGATCAAATGTCTTTTGTGCTGGTACTTCCCACGGCAGAAGAACTAAATTAATTAACTTAATGAAATCCAGAACATTCTGATGAACTTTTCTCTTTGATTAGTATAACCAAGATGGGGAGATGCCGTTTCCAGAATTTTCACTCGTGCTGCTGCTGCGAGTTTAACTTTTATGCCTCTGAGGAAAAATCCAGGAGGTTTTGTGTTTGGGAGGAATTGGGATTTGCAGGGCCAAAGGAAGGAACTGCAAGGGAATTCAGCTGGAAGGAATTGTCAGGTGCTTGTCATCCTCAAGCCCAGAGGTACAGAATTCATCACAGAATTAACTAGGTTGAAGAAGACCTTTGAGATCAACAAGCCCAAAACCAGCACATCCTGTGCAGGGTTAATTAATTATCAATAATCAGCATAAAACCGATTTGTCCAGAGCTGATTAACCCTGGATACTCTGAAGTGTCCCGTGCTCCCAAGCCCAGCTCACTCAGCGGGATTTCAACACCTCCTCTGAGAAATGCAGATTTCTCCCCGTGATTCCAAACTGACGGAACTAAAGAGGTCCTTCTCACTCATAAAGACTTGAGGCCTTCTAGGGCCACCTCCTGCTCTCCAGTGCCTTGTTTCACCCCTCTCAACTTCACTGTTGTTTGAGAATGTTTTATTTATTATTTTTTAGCCTTTCGTCTCTCCAGACTCTGCTCAGGCCCCGCTCCATGAGGCCCCACAGACCCTGTGAGGTCCCTGCTGACGCAGTTCCTGAGGGTTCTGGGGATGCTCAGTACAAACCCAAACCCTTCCCAAGCAGGAGGATCCATCAGAGGTGCAAGAACAAGGAACTTGTGGAACAATGAGGTTGAACCTTGATTTAGCACAAAATCCTTGGTGTCATGGAGTGTCTTAGTGCCCATGTGGGCTCATAATCACCCCATGGAACCCCACAACAACCCCACGGAACCCCATAACAAATCCCATGGTTGCAAACCTAGTCCAGCAATTAATTAAATACATCTAATCTGTATTTTGCTGCTTAATAGGCTTTTCTTCTGTGCATGATGATGGAAAATACCGAGTGGAGAAGTGGAGAAAACCTTCACAATGTGAGTGGGACAGGAATGGACTGAAGGGGGAATAAAAGGAGGAGAAATTGTCTTCCCCATGTTATGAGATATTCATGAGGCTGTACTTTTTAATTCCACTTGATGACTTGCACATCCTGATAATAAATGCTAATTTATTCAAGTCTTCCTGATACAACAAGAGGAAAAAATTAATTACCAGAGCTGATCAGACACAGAAAGACTAAAATATAATATAAATATAAAGCCATGTAATGACAACAAAAATCCCCAAACCTAATCAACAACCAACACAGGTTTTCTTGGAAATTGAAATTTAGCTAATAGCAATTAATTACTTCCCAACCTTTTACCTCGGTAAATCATGGATAGATTCCAACTATACTGGATAAAAGTATTACTCTTCCCAGTGACATTAAATGCTTTATTTTAGGGGTCAGCTAAATAGACATCTTGCCCAGTAAAGCAGGACTTCTCTTTCCAGCTACTGCCTCTGAATAATTCATACTTCAACTTTGTTCCTCATTCATTAATATTCCCTCTCATCTTCACTGCAAAATTAAAAAGCAAATTAAAAATAATTTAAAAAAAGGTGTTAAACTAAAAATAGTCCTTTAGCCTAGGGAGTAGGGTAATGGTAGCTATGGACTAGGTCAATAAAGATTAAATATAATACAGAAAAAGATAAAGGATAAATGTAATAGAAACGTTTCCTAGCTGAATCCAGGTGTCATCCATATCTTCCAAAGGAATTATTGCTTAAAAGCCAAGTAAATATTTGAGGTATAACTTCTTCCACTTGGATTTATCAAAAGTGCTGCAAAGAGATAAACAGCTAAGAGTTTGTGGTTCATCACCAGAACCAGGGCCTCATTCCATAGATCAGGAGTGGTTTGACGCAGGAAAAGCCAAAAAACAAACAAAAGCAGCTGCCCCTGAACACACTGCAGCTCAGGAAGTTCAAATAAATGAGTGTTGCAGCTCAGTACCTAAATCCCAGGTCAGAATTTCCCTGGCCCAGCCCCTCTCCCTGGCAGACACTGCTTTGTCTTCCAGTGGGGAACATGCCTGGCCAAGGGCAGGAGTGGAGCTGGAGCTGGATTCCTCAGAGAGGCAGCACCACAGAAATGGTATGGTTTGTGTTATACCTCCAGATAACCAGATAAAAACCCACAAATACACCAGTTATTTATAATTCCTGCCTCATCTGCTCCCACAGTGGCAATGATCACAGATCTGTGCAGCTGAACTGGGGTCACACTCCCTCATCCTGCGTGGGCTGGGTGCTCTGGACACCCTGAGGAGGCCCCACACTCAGCTGGACAGGGAGCTGCCCCTTTCCTTAAAATGCCACCAAGCCCGAAGCAAATCAAAGCAGATTTTAAGGTCAAAGCAGTTCTTCACCAAGTCCCAAACACAACACAGCT
>VZRQ01009285.1:8048-21242 GCA_013397975.1 Machaerirhynchus nigripectus | reverse complement strand
GTAATTTAGTAAGATTAAGACTTACTCAAAGATAAATTCTTCTGACCATACAGGGTTCTGCCCTTCCCTGATATGTGTTTTTGCTACCTGGACACTGTTCAGGTAGATGTTACAATATGGATTAGTAAAATGCTTTACTGGGAGCGTATGAGCTTCTTCTACATGCAAGATAAGACTGCTGACCTAAAGAAAATACACAAAGTTTATTTATTTATTTAATTAAGAAAGAATGGAATTCTCCCCCCCCCCCATGTGGAGGCTTAATGTTAAAGTATAAATATTAAATACAAAATATAATTTCCTAATAGAAAGAGCAGGGAGGAGGAATAATAAAAGAAGATTTTAAGAGGCACCAGGGACAAAGTAAGAGCAACAACTTGAAAATAAACCTCCAGCACCATAGCTTTAACTCATTTTTTACTTTTAAAACCATCACTATAAGATTTACAATTACTAACTTTTCTACGCATAGAAAATTCTGCTGAAGCTAAAGACTTGTATCTTAAATAAGAACCATGGACAAATCCAAACACAGTGCTGCATTTCGTGCTTTCCTAACAGATTAGGCTCAATTGGAGTCAGCAGTGAGCCCTGGCAGCCAAGAGGGCAAACCACATCCTCGGATGCATTAAGCACAGCATAACCGGCCAGTCAAAAGGGATTATTATCCTGCTGTATTTAGCATTGGAGTGGCCTCACCTTAAGTACTGTGTGCAGTTCTGGGCCCCACCATTTAAGAAGGATGTGAAGGTCCTTGAATGCGTCTAGAGAAGGGCAACAAAGCGGGTGAAGGAGTTGGAATGAATGTCCTATGAGGAGTGGCTGAGGACTCTGGTTTTGTCTAGTTTGGAGGGAAGGAGGCTGAGGGATGACCTCATTGTTCTCTAAATACAGCTTCCCGAGGAGGGGAAGTGGAGAGGAAGGTGCTGATCTCTTCTCCCTGGTACCCACTGACAGGACATGTGGGAATGGTTCAAAGTTGCACCAGGGGAGGTTAACTTGACATTAGGAGGCATTTCTTTACCCAGAGTGTGGTCAAACAGTGGAACAGGCTTTTCCCAGAGAGGTGGTTGATGTCCCAAACCCATCAGTGTTTAAGAGGTACTTGGATGATGCCCTTACTTACTACTATGCTTTAACTTTTGGTCAATCCTGAATTGATCAGGGTGTTGGACTAGGTGATTGTTGTAGGTCCCTTTCAACTGAAATATTTTATTCTATTCTAAAAACCAGTACATTACATAAAATTCCCTTGTTTAACATACTACACTCTTTTCTCCCTGTTATAAGGAAGATATTAGTCTGTACCATAGATTCTCAAAATAAGAGCACTTAGAAACTCAATTTCCAAAAAATCAGAAGTGAACACTGAACTCATTTACATTAAATACATTTTAAACAGTCTACTATTTTACAAACTTCTGAATTGCATGCAATTCATAACTTAATCAAATATCTACTGATATTGCCTGAAGCCAATTTAGTAAAATACAGGAAATATCATACTTGATCAGGTCAAAATTTCATTTAAATGCAAATATTCAGTACCAGAAATTTCAAAGGGGAGTTTGAGAAACCATGAAACTGATATAACTTCTGTAAGGCAGTCATGGAAGTATGATTTTTTATTTTTATACACTTCATCTACCCTGATCATTCATGCTTTTTATACTTTTCACCTCTCAAAATAGTCTAATACTTCCCACACTTATTTACCTGGAAATTCTTTTACTCATTCCAGCCTATAGTTTTCTCATTTTCTTTATACATTTGATATAGGATGATCAAAACTAACTGTATCCTAAATGAGAATACCATAAATATTAAATAGTATCTATCTTCTATATTATTCCTTCATGCAGCCTAACATTTGCTTTGTGTTTGCAAGTACAGAATTATTTCAGATGATCACTCTGTAGGTGCTTCGCTTTTTTGGCTCCAAATTTCTTCTGCCACTTCATATATCAATTGACCTAATTTAGTTTACTTCTTCAGAACTATTCAATCATCTTTAATGTTGACCACAGAATAATTCTGCATTTCCTAAAAAAAACCACCCATAAAATGTATTCCTTTTCCTACAGACTGGTAAAACAACTACTTCCAATATTCACAGCGTTCAAAGATACCAGGGATTCTTGATTCCCATTATTCTTCAGTCATCACTTATGTAGCCATTTATGATTATCTGTCCTCTACCTCTGAAAGAAATTCTGGCCACAACAGTACTCTAAAGAAACCAAAAGAATATACACCATAATCACAGTTAAGCATGTATTTGACACTGAAAAATGAGTAATATTAATTATACTATTATTTTAGCTACATGTGACATAAGTCTGTCAAATCTGGTGAACTGTAAGAGTTAAGACAATACAAATGCTGAATTGTTGACACTTTTACTTGAATGTGATCAGAAATGAATACCTAGCAAAGCATCTGCCATTTGCCTAAACACCATTTAGATCTTTGTGTATATAGATATTATAATAGTGGAAGTCACTCCCGTTGGTTTAACAAAGGTACTGTATAACTCCAAGAAAAAGAAAGTACATGCAGGATTTACTATTTTTGAAAGGAAAGTTCTGATATATATCATCATTTTGCAACAAGGAGGCAACCTCTCCCCCTCTTCCTCCCCCGTATCTATATAGCTTCACCTGACGTAGACGTTTATTTGATGTCCCTGGACTGTTTTTCCTTAAATTGCAAAACATCTGCAGAGCCTTCATCCAGTCCTAAAAGATAAAGGCACAAAACAGTGTACTAAAAAGTCAGATACAGCTTCTTGCAATAGAACTGACATATCAAAAAGTGTCTGAAGTTGTTTCTTTAGCTTAAAAAGAGCCAACTTGTATACAACTCAGAGTATGAAAATTTGAATAGTAAAGCAAAATTCATATATTTCCCAGTAAATATAAAAAGACATTTGCAAATTTGAGTTTCTCTCTTAGAAATATCAAGCATTACTAATGGATATACAGTGACCTTTATCAATTTTCCAGATTAGTCATACTTAATTAAATAAAAAATGGTATATAAGATGAAGCAAGACTTGATTGCTTCTGAGAAAATAAGAGAAAACAAGTCAAACTGTTCTGATCATTCTCTCCTCTATTTTTATAAGCAGTTGTATTTACTCTACGCGTTTCAAAAAAAACCAAAGCAGCATTAACAGAAAAATACTGAAAAGTATAACCTTCACCCCCATTCTCTCTGCTCACAAATATATAAAGCAGAGTAGACACTTGGGATGGTGAAAGATATGCTATAGCCTCATTTCTCATGTTTTCACATGCCACACCCTCAAATTTTGTAAGCTCTCGTGAAGCACAAAATTTAGGCTTTGACTAACATTCATAAAGGTGTAGGTCAAAGATCTGCTAGCTACTCTCAAAGTGCAGTTTAATAATTTTTAAAACACAGGTACATCCAATATTGCAGCTATTCTCAAGTAAACCACTTTGGGAGTGAAGTTTAAGCTTTCAAAACCTTCCACAAAACGAGGAATTGTCAACTATCCATCAAATTTTTATTAGCTTGCTTTCTTATTCAAATAAGAAAAAGCAAATAAAGAACCATAGAACTTACTAAACACTCTAAAATAATCTAGATATTTCCTAGATAGTCATCTTTATTCTCCCTTCTAACAGGAAAATCTATCCCCTTAAACATCACCGTTTACAACAGCAAGTAGGAACAATGCACCATAGTATGCACAATGACACTAGCTATGTCATGAGGCTAACATATGTAATGTATATGAGACTAACAGTACGTTACATTACATTCACTTAATGGTTTGTACAAACCTCAGACAACATGCAATCCAGTGGACAGCTGCTTTGATATTTACCACATTATATGAAAACCATCAAATTTTCCTTATTATGCCAACAAAACTATTCTTCTGTGAAATGTTACAAAGTACAGACAGCTGTAACTTCTGAGAACACAAGCATCAGTAAAACATCTGACTTACCTGAACCAAAATCATTTTATAAAAGAAATCCCAGTATTCTGTATAAATGCAGTGAATATCTAAAGTGTTAAGCAAATCTAAACCAAAAGCAGATTATACCAAATGTTCAGAAAACAGGACAGGATATTCTGCATGTCCTGGCAGGATATTCTGCCTACTACACATTCTTAAATAAAATCAAATGCATAGCTTAACTTCTGGCACAAAATGTCTATTTCAGAGCTCTGGAATACCAAAACAACTTGATGAATAAGAACATAACCACATCCTCCATATGCTCTCCTATTAGTGAGTGACTTTTAGAGAATTAAATTCCATTCCTACATTTCTTAATTAGCAAACATTAACTGTTAGAGAGCTAATAACTAAATGATACCAATGTAAAACACAAAAAACCCTTTATTTTGTGCAAGATCAGGGCCTAAGACAGGACAAATAACTGTAAATGGCTCAACAGATTTTGATTGGTGGGCATACCTGCATTAGCCTTTTAGTTCTTATCAGGAATGTGCTCTTGAAGCAAAACTCCCACTTACCATGCTCTGGTTCATTAGCTGGAAGAGTGCTGGAAAGAGAACTTTTTTTTGTTGCACTGAACTACTCCAAAATATATTCTTCAGAAATATCTAATGGAAACTAATGGAAGTTCAGTTCATGGGACCAGACTAGAACTTCTCCAAAGTAGAATCCCTAAAGCATAGGTAATCTAGGTGCTAGATTATCATTACCAACTATATCCCTTACAGATCTGCTATTATTGCATGGTAATATTTGCTAATGTAGACATAGCCACCATATGTTGTATGCTTGCTTTCTGTTAGCGAAGGATAATATCATTAAACACTACAAAACAAAAAATTGCTTTTAAAATTATATTTACCAACAAAAGCTCTCACCTGTACTTGCTCTTGAGTTTCTCCTGCAAAGTAAAAGATGTAATGCTCTTCACTAAAGTGCTGAACTACTATCTGAAAACAGTTTGGCCTTAAAATCAAACAAAACAAAAATGTCGGAAAAAAACCCAACAAGAACAGTCTCTACATGCTTCAAAAGTGCATTTTGGTTGGAATGAATGATGTAATTTCAAGAAAACTGCACTGTAGTTCAACTAGTTTGTTTCAGAATATTTAAGAAACTTGGAACTGTTTGTATTGAATATACATGTACACTGACTTACACTTGAGGCAAAATGCATCTGATAGCATTAACAAGTCCTTTATGAGGACTATTCACCACAAACATTTAAAATCATGCACAGGTTCAGCATTACATCCCAGGCACTTAATCATGTATTATGGATTTGTTGTTTTAGGAGTTCAGGAAACTATATTAACATAAGAAATTCTTTGAATGTGTTCCACAGCTCTCACAACAAATAAAATGTGTACTGGATCATGATCTGTGTCATAGAAACTTTTAAAGCTTTAAATGTGATTATAACATCTTTTCCATTTTATGTATGTACACTCATTTGTCAAGAAATATCAAAAATATTTTGTACTGTTACATTAAAAGTTGCACACTACAAGTACGCTGAGTCTTCCACATTACCTTCAAGGTAATTTGGCTCTCCCAAACACAGAGTTACATGAAGGATCTTACTTCACTTACATATGATATTTCAGTCTTCCCTTCCCCCCATCCATTGTTTAGGTAAATACTGTCATGGCATTTTGTGGCCATGCACACAGGAGGATTGAGGAGGGGGACAAAAAGTAGCTGGGTCAGGGGCTACTTAAATTATTGTCAAAGACATGCAAAGCTACAGCTCTCACTGTACTTCTGAGAAAAGGGGAAAGATATTTAAAGTAGGTGGTAAAAATAAGAGGAATTTTGTCTCAACTACAGTTCTTCAGCAACAGCTTTCCCAAGCAGGTGCAACCATGCATCTCCTTCTACCCACACTTTCAGTGTTACTTATTATCCGAATATATTTTAACCCACAGTACAGTGTTTCTTAGAAGCTGCTCAACAGTCACCATTAACCAAAACACTCCTTGTTTACAGTCTCCACCAAAGTTTCATGTATAATTTCCAACTTTCATGAGGAATATTTCAATATTTTTTAAATGTTACTCTCATATCTATGGCTCCTCATTGCAATAGTGCAGATTTTTCAAAATGATTGAGAAATGTATAAAAATCAGATGCTACAAGAACACCAGATCTTTGCAGCTTAAGAAATGCCACCAATTTTAAACATCTTCACATTATCGATGTGAAAAGACTTAAAGTTGATTAAATACTCTTAGTAAATATTAAGATGCATGGAATAACCAGAGCTGCTGTTTAATGTGTTTTTCTATCTGTTATGAAAAAATAACATTTGCAGGAGTAAATGCATCTTTTTCTTCTATATCACACAGGACTGCATACTTTTTTTTAATTAACAGTGAAAAAAGTGTGATCTCTTTCATCTTAATTACCAATGATATCAGGAAGTGGTTTGATTTTCAATGTCTTTGCCAATAATCAAATCACTTGCACTTGACATATTTAGTACAGTAAATGAAACTGTGAAAATGCTCTCTTGCAAAAATAATTTTTAAAATATTTGCTTATATGAACTAACTTGTACCTCTAACGTTGGTTGGTCTAATCTGATTCTTATTGATTCCTAAACAGAAAAGCACTGACACATTATCTACCTAATTTAGCTTTCTAATACCTATCAACAAAAGAATGTAGATCTTTTGGAACTGACAAAATGCTTGATTTTATCAATTCTTGGTTCAATAGGATTAAAACACTCAATACAGTTGCTTCACAATCTTTTTAATACGTAGAGAAAAATTCATACACAATATTGAAAAATGACAGTGCAAAAGGCCAAATCATTGTCACATCATATTACATGAGAAAACCTTAAATTCTAAAATTTCTTACTAGAAGCTGTTTATGAACAGTTACTAGCAATCAAGTTGCCATGGCTTAAGTTTCCATTAATCAGTTAAATTTGTCTACATATGCACTTGCAATCTACACCAACTATGGAATAAAATGCAATATGAACCAAGAGTCACAATGCTTGCATTTCACAATCAGCAAAAGCTAAAAAAAAAACCAAAACAACAACCAACCAAAAAAAAACCCCACACGTGGACAGTAACCAGGGCTCAGGTGTCAAAACCCAAGTTTATTGTGCCAGGCCAACTTGCTCATTAGTGACAAATTGTTTGTATCTTGTATGTGCCTCAAAGTAGTAGTTAATTGTCCTGCTGCATGTACAAGAATTAAAAGCCAGTGCCCTACCTGCCAAATAAACTGTCGTGTACTCCATAGACCGAACACACACTAAGGTCTATTAGTCCTTTAGGTTTTGTGGCTCGTTTTTCACTTTCAAAATAAATAAGGTGGGCATCATTTCCCTCCAATATAAAGTACAAGTTTTTCCATCTCTTTCCTTTACCTGTAAGGAAAGCAAGTAAGAAATTACAATATTGTTTTAAAGAAAATGTAAATTTTGTAAATGAAGAAAAAAGAGAGCAGTAAGGTTTTTGTCAAAATGCAAACAGAAGAACAATGTACACAAACAGAAGAACAACGTACAGTGAATTGTTTAAGCAATAATATCAGTATACATACTCAATTTTTTCAGCATGTAGCTAAAACTAGACCCTCTTCACAGATTAAAGTACAATTTTAGATGGTTCACTAAGCATTTTCATTAATCTCAACAGGATTAAACAAGTGTATGTGAGCTCTGTTCATATCAGTGAGAAGACTACATCTATACAGTTTGCAAATAATGTATGATGCTGTAAGCAATATAATTTATTATGGCTATTTTAAGTAAGAAACAGAGTTCTCTTTACATGAGAAAATGATTCCTAAACTTACCAACTGATCAGCATAACAAATTGCATCACAATATCTTAAACCAAAATGACTAAAAACCAGAAATGAGAATACAGTATATGCAAATCTGGATCAGAACCATGTCCCAAACACACATATATAGAAAACCTGACCAGTTTCACATTTCAGGAAAAAAAAAAAAAAGAAAAAAGCATTAATAAAAAAATGTTAATACCTGGAGATTTATATGTCGAGATTTGTTGGAAGACAAATTAGATGTACCAGTAAAATGTGGATTTAGGCACTGACTAAAACAAAAATAAATAACTCATTGTTTAATGTCCACTGAATAAAACTGATAAAGTTCTGCAACTAATTCATACATAAACCACAGTACATTTTGGAAAAACATTCGGCCTTAATTTTCATCTTGATCATCATAGAGCCACCACAGCCCTTCATAAACAACCTTTTGCTCGCTTCAATTTTGCCTCCACTAGTACCACTACTATACAAAATATGCATCATATCTGCATTTTTTAGAAAAAAATATATTTTATAAAACTGAACAGAACTCACTTTTTTTCAGAAGATATCCTTTTTTGACAATATTTTTATAAAAAGCATCCTTTGTTTTCCGACGAATTGTATTGTAGATTTCTTTTCCATCCACTGTATCATTAAACACTTGTTCTTGATGCTGGTAAACAAGGAAGAAATCAATAGTTTTTTAAGCTCAGAAATCACTGCAAAACAATTGCATACTATCCAGCTGCAATCGAACTTTTATTGAATGCTACCAATTCTTTATTCTCTCATGTATCTTAACAAACCAATATAATTTAATACAATACCTTTGGCAGAAATGTAATATAATTATTTCTTGTGGAATGATTAGGCCACAATTATTATATGAGAAGAAAATCAAGGTTTAAATACATACCAACTTTCAAAAAGTAACATCTGTATTAATTTTTTTAATACTAAATAGAAAGCAGCATCTTTCAGCGATTTATGCAAAATTTACACATCTTTAAAGGTTATTTAGCTTCTAACTGTCTTCTACCACGGATTTCGGGACTGAGTAATTAAGGATTAACTCTGAATCAACAAGAATGGTATAGATCACAATAAAAACTGAATTATTAACACAGCTAATGCACAGTTCCTCACTAATCTTATTAGCACTCATATCCTAAATGACTATCATTCTAACAAAAAGCAATAGGAAAAAGTAGAAACAGGACATCAAAAAAGGATAAATTCACATATAAAACAAAGATCTGGAAATGTAGTTACCCAGCTAGAATGGCCAAAAGCCAAGCCAAGTTTGACCTTACCAAGTCAGCTGATCAGCAAAAGTTCTTTAGCCATAAGAAAACATGAAAAGCAAGACTATCAAGCAGTGAGAACAGCATCCAAATGAAGTGATATGCACTAGCTCCATACTAAATACTTTACTTTTCTCTCCTCTATTCCATAAGAATCATGGTTTTGAACAACATGACAAAGGCAAGATTAAAAACATTTCAGTAATAGGAATTACAGGACTGACATAGAAGTAATATCCAAGTTTTTACTAACTCCATATGATCTCCATAACATATCTATGAAAGAAATAACATACGAAACAACACATCTAGTGAAAAATGTTTTAAAGTAAATTTCAAAATTAGAAACAGGAAGTGTATTAGATTGAAGCAAACAGCATGCAAGACTTTTGATTTTTTTTCTTCAAAAAGGGAGCATGACAGTATGTGGTAATTACACTACCAATATCTTTTTTGTTTAAACAAAGGAAAGTAACAAATATATCTGAATAACTTAAAATAATTTGATGCAGTCTCACATGGAAAATTAGTCAACACAGAGAAAGTTATTTATACAGGAACCATAATTGGATAGACAAAGTGCCAAAAGGAAGATGATTGCCATAACCCAAAATGAATGATGGAGAACAAGGAAAGTTATTGGGTGAAGCTTTTCAAGGATGTCTCTGAATTCAAGTTTCCTCACATTTGTCTCAAACACATTGAAGAGCATGAGTTAATAGTAGCAGAAAACTGGGAAGCATTGATGACAAGTTAATCAGAAAAAAAAACCCCAAAAGACAATCAGAATAATAAGGTATAAGTCTAATAATACAAGATAAAATTTGCTCTTGTTGATACTTACCAACAGTAAACAATATAATACAATGTGGTTACAGTAATGACACAGATAACGTTCTAGGATATGACACAGATAACCTTCTGCAATCTGGTAAACACTCTCACAGAAAAAAGGAATTACTAATGACATCGCATTCTGAGCTGTTCTGGTCCATTACATTCAAGACACACAAACATACTGGAATCGGTGGTAGTAGGGCAACTACAAGAATCTTATGAAGAGACGTAAACCAGATTTTGGTATACTCATCTTAGTGAGCTGACTAAAGAAGAATACAAGAAATGCCCTTGAATTAATATAATAGATCTAACAAAGGGGTAACTATTTAGGTTAGAAATTAAAACCAAATTTCTAACCATCAAAACAGGAAAGTTGAATAGATAGGGAGAAAGGATAAAAATATACTTTTGAACTAGTTATAACTTTATGAAAAACTAGACAATATGGTTTGTTTATTATCAGTGGTCTCTTAGGATGAATTTATGCTACAGGGCAACAATGTTCTTGAACACACCCTGTAATCCCGGCCCCTTGATCATCTCTGAAGCTTTTCTGTTCATATAGATTTTCTCTGAGGGAAGAAAGATACTAGATGCAGAAGAATAGAGAGCAGCCTAGTTCAGGGACCAGAGTTAGGGGCACAAGATGGAGCATTTACACCCCAGAGCACAGACAAAGCTTATCATAACTTCTGTTTACTACAAGCCAACCTTAGATAAACAAATGCATATGAAAATAAAATGAAAGAAACACACAAATTCAAAACAAAAATTGAGGAGGGGATGATGCTGTTTAACTACAATGGATACCTCTGCAGTAATTCAGTTCCTATATTATAAATATTTGAGGATTAAGTCAATACCTTCAATAACAAGCTCTCAGAGATGAAGTTTTACCTGCATTGGAACAGGATCTTTTAAGTAATATCCTTCAACAATCTGTTCTTTTCTATAATGTTCAATGATCTCAGCAATACTGTTCAAATAAGAAAAATAAGATTTAAAATGTTAGATCATCAATTAGTTTTTCCTCTGCATAAGACATGCAATCACACTACATTTCCTCACAAATTTATAATAAAAATCAAGTGTTAAACATCATAATCTCATTTGCAGCAATGACAATTACTAATACATTGTAGTCAAGAAAATTCACAGAACTGTATTTATTTATTCTAAACTTCACAGAATATTTCCAATCAGTTGTTGAAAATGCATGTATTGAGTATGTCTGGGATGGAGTTAACTTTCCCCACAGCAGTCCTCACAGTGCTGTGCTTTGTCTTTTTAGCTAGAAAGGTGTTGATAAACAACCAGTTTTGGCTACTGCTGAGCAGTGCTCCCACAGCATCAAGGCTGTCTCTCCAACCCCATTCCTCAAAAGCCAGGAGGCTGGGGGTGGGCAAGAGCTTGGGAGGAGACACAGCCAGGAGAGCTGACCCAACCTGACCAAAAGGATATCCCATACTCTATGATGTGCTCAGCCAAAAAACTAAGAGAAAAGGGGGGGAAAGGGGGGGCATTCATTATTAAGGCATTTGTCTTCCAAAGCAACCACTATGCATACTGTGGCCCCACTTCCCAGCAAGTGGTTGGACATCACTTGCTCATGGGAAGAAGAGAAAAAAAATCTTGTTTTTCCTTTGCTTCCATGTGCAGCCTTTACTTTTCTTTGTTAAACTGCCTTTATCTTGACCCACAAGTTTTTAACCTTATTTTTCTCCCATTCCAACTGAGGGGGCTGGGGGGTGAGAAGGGGTCTTGGTGGGCACATGGCAACCAGACATGGTCAACCCACCACAGTGCCAAATGAGTTCACTACCTTTCCCACATTTAAGTAACACGTGCATTTCTCAGCTCTCCAACCAGGCTGAATATTGCTATTTTATTGGTAATAATTTTCAAAGTCCTAGAGTAACTAGGGAAGGGGAATTGAAGATATTTCAAACTGTGGAAATCAAGTTCTTTCTAGGAAGACAGGAATGGGAAATAAAAGTTTTGTAACATGGATTATGCAGACTGTACTTCAAATCACTGAACCATCATGTTAAATTAAATACCCAGTCAGTAACATGCCTCTATGGGTAAGCTTACATTCTAATTACCAAAGTCAGGTTTAAATTCTATTTTGAAGGATCAGGAAAGAAGTAGTGACAGACAATCTAAAATTCAACATATCTTTGAATTGCTCTTATTTTTGCAGTTACTGAAAGTTACATTGTAATAAAGAGAAGTTAACATCAACACAGATGAAACATTCATATATGAAATATAAACCTGATGATAAAGAAGTAATTCAGAAGAGAACAAAAACATACATTGTGTTTTCTCATTTCATATAGACTGTTAGCTGTATGTGCAAATGTAATCAAAAAGGCACACGATAGATCTTTGGCCTACTACAATTGGATAAAATTTTATCAAAAGGAAAATTATAGGATACTATAAAAATGATCATAAAAACAATCATAAAATACATGTAACTAAAACAATAGAAATAAATCTATTTGCTTTTTCTTGATTTCATTCTTCTAAAGCTATGAACTAGTGTATACTCATTAACTTAAAAATGTCCACAGGAAGATTAGTTATTTTTTCAAGTTTGTAATGACTTGAATTTCTCAGTATTACTAAAACCCAAATAAATTTAAATTTTTATTGATATGCAACATGCATATGCCATTTTCACCATGAAAATTTAAGCTTTACTACACTGCATAAAAGAATCACTCACTGTATTTTGCATGTTGAACAGCTATTGTCAACATGAGGGCAATCAATAATAAAGCAGTTTTATACAATTTCTTTAGCCCTCTTCTCCCCCACACAAACTCAACTCAGATGGTCATTATCTGTCTTACCACTAAAGCAGTCCAAATGACTGAACAAACCAAACATTACAAACAGAAAGATACTACATATAATCAAATGCACTTGAGAATGAATTTGCAAGAGCGCCCCGCGACAGCCGTGGGGGAATCCTCACACCTGCCCTGCTCACTGGGAGCTGCCAGCACCCCTTCTGGCTGTGATCGTAACTGCACCAAAGGGGAAAGTGCCTGACAGCTGAGAAGGCTGTCACTGGGTTCCTGGTTCTGTTTGTTGTTATTGCCATAGTTGTTGTTGCTTGTTTGCCTTGTTATATATATATATATGTAAGTAAAGAACTGTTATTCCTATTCTTCATATCCTTGCCTGAAAGCCCCTTATTTACAAAATTATAATAATTCGGAGGGAAGGGGG
>VZRQ01009281.1:137024-148000 GCA_013397975.1 Machaerirhynchus nigripectus | reverse complement strand
GCGCTGCCGCAGAGGAGGATCCCGAGGCGGGCCTGGGCAGGGGGATGGCGGTGCTGAAAAGCCCCTGGGCCCGGAGGCTGGGTCGGAAGGGCTGCGGTGCTCCCGCGGAGGGCTCCGAACCCCGCTCCGGCCGATCCGGCGCGGGGGATGCTCCGGGCGCTGCGGGCGCCGGGACACGGGCGGGAATGGGAATGGGAATGGGAATGGGAATGGGAATGGCCTGCGGGGAGCCGCTTCGGAATGCGGAGGGAAGGTCTGGCAGTGGGTGAGCGGAAGCACAGCTGGAGTGCCACAAAATGCTAAGCTGTTTCAGCCTTTCAGCGTCTTCTCTGTCTGGGATCTGTTAATAGTTCTGCTGTTGTATCCGTAGTGTTTGTAGCGCCTTGGATGCTCTCGTTGCCATTAGTGAAGCAGTGTTAATGTTCACGGCTTGCTCAGGCTGCTGAATTTTGCGCATTTGCTGCGTTTTGAGCACTGTTTGGGTGACATTTTGTGTAACGGATGAAGGGGCATGGACACGAAACCTTTGTTTTTTCACTGTCAGATCAGCCTTAGCTTCCCAAGCCCTTGCAACATATTTGAGCTTTAGTTTCTTTAAAGTGCTCTTTGGATATTTTTTCCACCTTAATACATTGTTACTGGTGTTGTTTACTACTTAGTGTAGCTAAGGGTTGGAGAAGATACAAGGAGTGTGAGGGGCACTGCACGCTGCTGGTTCTTTTGAGCTGGAAGATCGAGTCTTTGTGTGTAATCCAAGAGAAACAACTGCCAACCACTGCCACGTTTTCATCTGTTGGTAAACATCAGCTGCTGGTTGGCCTTGAGGGAGGAAGACTGAATTAGTTCCAGATGGAGAACTCTTTCAGCCCATTTAGACTTTCCAGTTGATTTAAGCCAGCAGGTCAGTAATTTAGGGGAGTAGTTTTGTTCTGCTTCCTGCCGTGTGTGGAATCAGAGATATCAAATCTGATATCGCAGCGCTGCTGAGGGCTTTGATTGTGCTTAACTGGTCTTGGTTTTAATTAAGTTGTATAAACATATATTTTAAAAGCTGTGATAATTAATTCTTTTGAATGTAGAGGGGTATTTTTTATAATGACCTGGAAAAGGAGGAGGAGTCGAGAATCCACTTTTCTTAACAAATTCTCTTGGAGAATGTGCATCTTTTTTCAAAGTTTTGTGTTACACTGGGTCACCACAAGTTCGTGGTTTAATGTGATTGTGTCCCATACCTCAGTGTGCAGCTGGCATGAATTCCTGGAAAAGTGGGAAGAGATAAGGAGAAGGGGACGGAAATCTTCAGTGCATAGCTGTAATAACTAGAGAATGTGAGGAATGGAAAATTTCACTGTGAAGTAGCTGCCGTGTAGGATACTGAGACTGACACGAGATATTTAACTCCTTAGTCCCTCTTTGTGATTTGAGATGCCACGTTGGACATTTAAAAAGCATTAAAGTCTTAAAAAGGGAAATAGTGTGAACTGCTCACAAAATCAGGGCAGGTGCAGCAGCTCTTGTTACAACTCTTGTACTTCTCTTGCCATTGATTATGAGAGGAGTAAAGATCACAGGGTGGTTTTGTTGTTCCCTCTCCTCTGCTACTGTAACTTGCCACATTTTGTGTAATTTGTAAAAGAAAAAGCTCTCATTGCAAATCATTTAATGACTTTTGCTGCCAAGTCTGTTAAAAAGGCTTTAAGAATTAGTTGCAAGTGCTAATATTGGATTGCAAGGTATAGCAAAATGAGGAAGCTTGCATTATTCCCATGTAATTAAACAGATAACCATGCTGGAAAGCTCTTGAACATATTTCCCTACTTTTTTCACCTGGATACATTTACCAGGGTAACTGTGTTTGTGATTACTGGGAGTTACAGGCCTTGATTATTGATTGCTCTCTATGACTCGGGTTGATTACAGGTTAATTGGTACTGAGGGCAGAGGCTCCTGCTTGGATTTGCTGAGTTGGGAAGATTTTTCTGGAGAGTGGCTGAAGACAGACTGAGATCAGAGACACTGTAGAATCTGGAAGAGGAGTTAGTTACAATGGGAAAGGCTGTGTTGAGGTGCTTCAGAGGAAAAAGGGTATAAAAGCACAAAGTCTGGTGTGTTGTGTGTGTGCTATTTTAGAACAAAAAACCTCCCTAAGATAAGTTCTTGTTGCTTAACTTTGCATCAAGACATTAGGAGTTCAAAATCCAGTCCGAAAGATTACAGAAGCCTCTTTATCTTTCACAAAGTGCAGGTGAAATGTGCTGCCTTTGCTGCATTAGGGATGTAAAATGTCACACATGTTTTTTCCCCTCTTAGGCAGGAAGCATGGAACAGCCCACATGAGGAAGCGTGTGGAGTTTATATTCGTGCAAGATGTTCTTTGGAGGACCAAGCCCAGTTTTCCAGGCCCCTGGGAGATGAAGCATTAATCACACGACGTTTTTGTTCCGACAAAAGCTGTGTCAGTGTTGCTTTGTGTGAAGGACAGACATTCATTCCTTCACCTCACCATGTCGGCCGTGACGAGTGCCCCGACACCAGAGGCCCCGAGTCCAACCCCGCTGGAGGAGAAGCCAAAGGGAAAATCCCTGTTCCAGCTGGGCTCCCTCTTTGCTAACAGGAGTGAGAAGTTTGTGATTGCTCGCAGTGACAGTTTGCCAGAGGAGAATGTCCTCAAGATCACAATCACAGAGACCACGGTCATCGAGTCCGACCTGGGCATCTGGAACTCCCACGCTCTCATCTACCTCACTTTGTGGTTTTTCTTCAGCTTTTGCACTCTGTTCCTTAACAAATACATTCTGTCCTTGCTGGAGGGAGAGCCCAGCATGCTAGGTACCCTGCCTTTCCTTTCCACATGAATGCCAGGGGGAGATTTATTTATTTTACTGGAACAGGCTCCCCAGGGAATGGGAGCCCCAAAAGCTGCCAGAACTCCAGGAGCGTTTGGATAATGCTGTCAGACACAGGGTGGGATTGTTGGGGGGTCTGTGCAGGGATAAGAGTTGGACTGGATGATCCATGTGGGTCTCTTCCAGCTCAGGATATTCCATGATCCTATGACTTGGCAATACTAGACCATCCCATATAAAGCTGAGGGAGAGAATGGTTTAAATGAAGTGAAAAAGACTTGGCTGGAAGGAGTGGGGAGGGATCTTGGGGCTGGGAACTTGGGAATTTGACCTTTGAAGTGGTTTCTGACACTGTTCTTTCTTCCACTTGCTGAAAGATGAAATTTTGCTTGCAGAGGAGCTTTAAGGGGTCGGGGGGAAAAGTTTTTTTGTTTTGTTTTCTGTGTTGGAGGGTTCAAAAAAAAGTCAATTTTTGAGTAAGTTGCTGATGCTCTCCAGAGCTGTGCAGTGCAAGAGTTGCCTTTGATAATCTCCATTTCTCCATTATCCAATGGCCACTTTAGTTCTTTTTTTTTCCCTCCTTAGGGGGCAAACAAAGGGCAGTTTATCTGTGCACCAGGTTTATAAACGTTTGGTTTATTGTGCTGCCATGCTTAGATGTAGCAGTAAAAGGCTTTTGTGAGAATCTGTAAAATCTAGACAGTGGTTTCTTCACTGCCAAAAACACTGCACAGAAATGAGTCTAAAACTTTTTCTCATGCAAATTGATTTCTTGTGTTTCTATCTTCTGACTTGACTTTATCCTCCCCTCTCTGATCCTCCTTTAGGTGCTGTTCAAATGCTTTCAACCACCTTCATTGGCTGCATCAAAATGTTTGTCCCGTGCTGTCTGTACCAGCACAAAACCCGCATCTCCTACCCCCCCAACTTCATCATGATAATGCTCTTTGTTGGATTAATGAGGTAAATGGGCAAAGATTTCCTGCACTGTCTCTGCTAATATTGGTGGTTTTCCAAACAAAAGCTGTGTTTTCGTGGCTCTCTGCCTTTTCATTCTTGATGAGAAGGTGTTTGGAGTGTTCACCTTTCTCCCCCCAAGAAATATCCCAGGATAATCTTATTTTTATCTGCTGTTGTTCCTTTTCCCAGATGGCAATTTTTTGGCTGCTTTGCCTTCCCAGCACATTTACCTCTTTTCAGAGCACAATTCTTCCATTTCCTTTCTGCCTGCTCTCTTTTGAGGCTGATGTTTGTTCAGTGTGTTAGTATTTACCAGCCTTTTGCCTCCAAAGTGATCCAGGCTATTAACATGTAGCTTTTGAAAAGTAAATATTTGCTGGCTGCTGGGATTGTATCAGTCTGTGGTCCAGGAGGGAATAAAAATCCATGGTTTTGTTTCCTCTACCCAGCAAAACTGATAAAGAACAATCAAATAAGTGATAAATTAAATGAATGTCATGGTTTAAACTGTGCTAATTGTGTAGCATATCTAATTTACACTAAAGATGGATAACTGCAGGTGAAGTTTCCTCAGTGAATTACTGTTTCTCAGAAGATTTTCACTTTTCCAGCTGAGCCTGTTAAAAACTTTGGCTTAAAACTTGGTCATTTGAACCTTGGAGTGTGTTCAGAAGTAAACTTTGTTTTCTGCAAATCCACTCTCCAGCCAAAGACATTGCACAGTTGCCCAAGGGTGCCTTTATTTGCTTTAAATAAATAATCTTTAAGCCAAAGCTGAAAGAAATAGATCTGACCTTGCAGGTGCAGGAGAAATTAAAGTGCAATTCTTTTTATGCTGGGTATCTAAGGGTAGCTCTTAAAGCATTATTTTAATTTCTTCTGCTGCACTAATTAATTCCTTCATTTTGTTATTAATTTCTTGTGATGTCCTTCTGCTGCAGATTTGCAACAGTGGTCCTGGGCCTGGTCAGCTTGAAGAATGTGGCAGTTTCATTTGCAGAAACTGTGAAAAGCTCTGCTCCTATTTTCACTGTCATCATGTCTCGGATGATACTGGGGGAATACACTGGTGAGTCCTGAAATGAGCTTTAATTACTCTCTTTTTTATTAGCCCTGGTCAAAGAAAGTCCATCAAAATATAATAAATGCAGCTGGAAGAATCAGTCTGAACATGATGAGTATATGGAATTAAAAAGGGTTTGGTGTGAGGGCATTGTTGTTATTTTTCTGCCAAGAAATATTCTTGTGGCTTTAAATAACTGAAGTTCACTGTGGTCCTTCTTCTTTGCTGTTCAGAATTTAAAATTCTCTCAAAACCCAGCGCGGGATACATTAAAAATGCAGCAATTAAACTGAGATGGAGCCTTTTCCTCTGCAGGATTGCTGGTGAATCTCTCCCTGATCCCTGTGATGGGAGGTCTGGCTCTGTGCACAGCCACGGAAATCAGCTTCAACATCCTGGGCTTCTCAGCAGCTCTCTCCACCAACATCATGGACTGGTGAGGCACAGGGAGAGCTCTGGGAGTGCAAAAAAGCTATTTCTTTTATTGGTAGATGAAAGAAAACTGTTTAGCATAGTTAATTCTCTACAGTGCATCGAAATGTTGGTATTGAAAATGCATTTTTAACAAATTATTCGTTTTCTCTCTTGTCTAAGAGCATTAGAAATTAAATAATTAGTTATAATTAATATTAGTTATATTAATAATTATTCTAATTTAATAATTAAATTAGAAATCTAAGAGCATTATTGAAATTAAATAATAAAACTTCATTAGGCCAAACTCCTTTCAATACTTGTAGAAAATATTTACCCATCTGAGGGAAACAGGATTGATTGATTTGTCCTAATTAAAATACAGCTAAATGGTAATTTTTAAAATTTTTTTTTAATTTTCTAGTTTGCAAAACGTCTTTTCCAAAAAGCTGCTCAGTGGAGATAAATACAGATTTTCGTAAGTATTCCAAATATTTCTGGTGTGGTTCTATTAGGGCTGTGTAAGGAAACTGAACATTTATCATTGTATTGCACCAGAAGGTGCAAATCTGATCACCTCTATCATTTTATCAGGGAAAGAAAACTCCCCTGAGCTCCCACTGCAAGTTTCATAATCAGCTACAGCTCCCAGCAAACCCCCCAAAAATAATATTTTCACAGAAATCAGTCCTTCTTCTGCAATCAGGAACCATCCTTAACATTGTTGGGTGGGCAGAAAGCAACTTTTTAACTGTGAAACTTAAACCAAGGGTAAAGTCTTGTGCTAAAAAACACCTTCAACAATATATTTCTATTTTGCCATGCAAAGCTGCTTTTGGTCTTTTGTGCCTTTTAGCTTCAGTCCCTGAGGGCAAACCTCTATCTTTGCTTTGAAAGAGGAAACTTAAATAATTTTATTTTTTTTCTCTCCTTTATAGAGCCCCAGAGCTTCAGTTCTACACAAGTGCTGCTGCTGTGGTTATGCTTATTCCAGCTTGGATATTCTTCATGGTAATTTGAATTTATTATCACTGGTTTAGGGTTGGTTTTTTTTCAGTTGTGAGCAGAACGTGCAACAAAGGTTAATCTGAAATTTTCCCTTTCATCCTTCCCATTTTTTAAAATCAGCCTCAAATACAACTCATCTTATGTTTGGTAGAGATTGGGGGAATAAAAAAGAGGAAATTGTAACAGAAATCATTTAATACAGACATGAGTTAATCCAAAAAGCCTGAGTTTATCTCAGGATTTTCGAGTTCAAATCATAATTTTGTCTGAGTGCATTTGAATTTTTAGATAAAGACTTGCAAGCAAAATCTGGAATATTTGTTGACTTTTTGTTGATATTACTGTGGTGTGCAGGAATATTAATTCCCTGAAAGCAAATTTTTTTTGGAAGAAAAAAATGACAGGATCTAAATGTCTTGTGTGGTTTAGTTTTTGTTGGGCTAAAATTTCAATGTAAAACTGCTTCTAACAGTTGGGTGGAAAATCACTTTTAGCTTTTTCTCATGAACCAGCTCCTTAAATTCCTTTTTTCTTTCTTTTTTTGCCATTCAGGACGTGCCTGTGATTGGGAAAAGTGGGAGGAGCTTCAGCTACAACCAGGATATTGTCATTCTGCTCCTGATAGATGGAGTCCTGTTCCACCTGCAGAGTGTCACAGCCTATGCCTTGATGGGGAAGATTTCTCCTGTGACTTTCAGGTAAAATAGTCAAGAACACCCTTCTTTTTTGTCGCTAATTTATCCTTTTTGGTCAGGAACATTATTTTATATTTTTTGGGCAGTAACATTATTTTATATTTTTTTGTCAGGAACACTATTTTACATTTTTTTGGTCAGGAAAACTATATTTTTTTTTTGTAAGGAATACTATATTGTTTTTGGTCAGGAACAATATTTTCTATTTTTTTGTCAGGAACACTTTTATATTCTTTTTCATGAACGCTATTTTATATTCTTCTTTCAGGAAGAGTATTCTATATTTTTTTGTCAGAAACACCCATGTTATAATTTTTTGGTCAAGAACACTATTTTTTGTCAGGAACATTATTTTCTATTCTTTTTTTTTTTTTCCTGCTCAGTATTTCTGCTTGGGAACCAGGCACTAAAGGTAGTGTGCAAAGAGATGAAAGAGGGAAATCACAGGATGGTTGGGGCTGGAAGGGGAATCTCAGGTGGCATTTTAAAAAAAGGAACACTAAAGGTATTTTGCAAAGAAATGAGTGAGGTAAATCATGGAAGGGTTGGGGCTGGAAGTGCAGTCTGAGGTGGTGTTTAGGAGCAAGGCAGACGTTAAAGCCTGGCTGTGGGACATGGCAGAGCTGCTGTCCCTGCTGTCCCTCATGTCCCTGCTGTCCCTCATGTCCCTGCTGCCCCTCCTGTCCCTGCTGTCCCTCCGGTCACTGTTGCNNNTGTCCCTGCTGTCCCTCATGTCCCTGCTGTCCCTCATGTCCCTGATGCCCCTGCTGTCCCTCATGCCCCTCATGTCCCTGCTGTCCCTCATGTCCCTGATGCCCCTGCTGTCGTTTGCAGCGTTGCCAGCACTGTCAAACACGCCCTGTCCATCTGGCTCAGCATCATCGTGTTCGGGAACAAGATCACCAGCCTGTCAGCTGTCGGCACCGTCCTGGTCACCGTGGGGGTCCTGCTCTACAACAAGGCCAAGCAGCACCAGCAGGAGACCCTGCACAGCCTGGCCACGGCCCCACAGCCCCTGCCAGGGCCCGCTGAGGACACCGAGCCACTGATCCCCAAGGATCTGGAACCCTATGATTAGTGGGGTTTATTCCTCCAGCCGAGCGCGGCTCCAAGGAAATCTGGATGTGCTTGTTCCTTTGGTTGCTTTGAGCTCCTGGCAGGCTGAGCCCAGGACTCGAAGCAGGAAGGAGCTGGGAAGGATCCAGGAAAGCCTTGGGAACGTGGTGCCCCAAAGAGAGGACCTGGAATGTGGTAAACGTGGGCTTTGTTGTCTTTCCTTGACTGCAAATCATGTACAAGCCTGTGTTGGTGAAAGAACTTTGGTGTCTTGTGGGAAAAAAATTCCTGTCTCCCTCTCCCCATCCAAATAATGTGAAAACGTGGCCCCACCACTGTATTCTGCTGGCAGAGAGATGGAATTGGTGCATCATGGAAATTCCCAGGTGTCGCTCTGCATTTCCTGCATCCTCCGTCATTCCTGTGTGCTGTAGAGCTGGAAGAGGTCCAGGGAGGGGATTGTCCCACTCTGCTCGAGCCCTGAGGGTTTTTTGGGCCCCAAAACCCGCCAGAGCTGCAGGAGCATTTGGACAACACAAGATGGGATTTTTGGGGTGACTCTGCAGGGCAGGAGTTGGACTGGATGATCCTTGTGGGTCCCCTCCCACTCAGGATATTCCATAATTCCAAGAGGGAACCCCCTTCTCTCCCAACAAACAACTTTATAGGTTTGGTTGAAGCAAACCATGGGAAATGAGCAGTGGCGAGCACCTACTGCTGACTACAAATCTGAGATTTGTAGTGGTTTTCCTCCTGAAATTTAAGGTGGAAATAGCTCATTCTTATCGTGCATTTGACAAAACTGACACCCAAGTATTCCCACACCTACCCTGTGTAAATGGAGTGTTGAGTTAAATACTTGTAGTTGCTTAGAGGTTACAAAACACTGAAAATGGTGGTGACAAAGGAAGCAGGATCTCTGTATTTCTGTAAAGAAACCATGCTGGTGTTTTAATTTCATTTTATTATGCATTCCTGTTACGAGGAAATAAATTGGTGGTGGTTTTTTATATTATTTCTAAGAGTGCAACAAAAGGCTGCCTTTTAGAAACTCAGGGTTATGAGTCTGACCTGTGTGTAAAATATCTGTCTAATTTCTGATTGTGTAAAGAATCTCAGAGGTATCTGTGACAGATGGAAGGGAGTAATGTTAACCATAAACTGAGGCAAATCTTGATTTCTGCTGCTCTTAAGTTTCCTTTTTTTAAAGGAAATTCATTTTTGTGGTAGATCGAAGATTAAAAGTTAACTTTCCCTTTCAAAACTCTGAAGAACAGTCATTAGTTGTGACAAAAACAAGCGCACATGTAGCTACAAAAACATTCAAATGGACTTTCTGGGAACAAAACTAAGTTTAAATGAGTGCATTTTAGTAATTGCCACTCTTGTGGAATGTTGTAGCATGGATATCTAGTGGTCTTTACGGTAAAAATAATGGCTGACAGGAAGTTAGCAGTAGAATTCCTGTGAAATTTAGGCTCATGGTTACATTTCCACACCTGAGTGGCTGCCTGGGGCAGATTCCCCAAAGATCTGAGGGAGGGAAATGCCAATTTTTTTTCATCCTTGTGTGTGTGTGACACGTCTGTGGTATTTTGTTTCTTTTGTACTCCTGTCATTTTTATAAAAGCTGTGGACTGTGGCGTGGAGCTCTGTGGTTTTTTTTGGTTTGTTTTCTGTCAAATACACTGAGATTTTTGGAAGTGTGACTACAAAAAAAAAAAAAGAAAACAAAGTCTGGTTTGTGTCATGTTCCTGCTTTAGGTGCCAGACAGAAATCCCAGCTCTGCTCCTGTGTAAATCCCACCATCAGCTGCTTGAGGCTCATTTTCAAACCCAGCGGGTTTTTGCCTTTCTGTGACCAAAACACAGCCCTGGGAGGATTTGGGAATGGGATTTTAACGCCTGGAGAAGCTCATGGGTGACACCACAACCGTTCTGCTCTGCTGGGCTTTGTTCCAGCGTTGATCTCGTGTGTTTTTCTTTGCCCTCTCCTCGGCCTTTGCTTTTCTGAGATTAAACAAACCAACCTCTTGACTGTCCACTCGTAAAACCTTTTTCATCTCCAGTCAGACTGGTCAAACACCTTTGCTGCTGTGCAAACAAGGAGCTTTTTGCTCTTTGTGAAGAGTTCACAAGGGTGTCACGCCCCAGCTCTTCCTCTTGTGTGACAGCAGCAGTGCTGCCCAGCAAACTGATATTTTGGGAGCATTTTAGAGTTTCTGTCACTGCGTTTCTGGCCACATCCACATGCCCGTGATGAGGGCGAGCTCTGTGAGCTGGAGCCGTGCACGTTATTTATTTCACATTTTTCAATAATGCTCAGAGCAGGTCTTCCTTAAACCAGTGCTCCTGACGACCTGAGGTGCAGGTGTAAGGTGTTACAGCACTCCCTGTGTTTCTGAATTGTCATTCTTTCCAATTATATGCCCTATTATATTACATATTGTCAGATTACATATTGTCAGATTTCCAATGGGGGATGGATAATTAGGGATCGGTGCATAATGACCTCTGCTGTTCTGTGCCGTGTTCAGTCCCTGTGTCCCACTCTCACTCATTTCCATTCAGGAATTGCAGGTTTTGGTTGGAATCGCGCTTTATTCAATCCAACCGAACGCTTTAAAGTGCCATTAAAGGCGGCCCTGTGCTGACAGCGCCTCCATTCCCACCCCTGCCGGGTGTTCGCTGGGTTTGTATTTACGGCTGAACAGGCACAGCCTGGAGGTTAATTCATGCCGCTCTGGCTGGCGGAGGGGCGGCCGCGCCGTTGAGGAACCGGCCAATTAACGGCTCATTAACGAATTTCCTTAATTATGGCGCCGTGAGGCGGTTCTGACGTCACGGGCGCGCGACGGCGGGCGGAAGTGACGCGTTACTCGCGCGCTGCTGGTCGCAGTCCCCGGTGGCGGCGGCGGTGAGCGGGGCCGGGGG
>VZRQ01009281.1:122411-135554 GCA_013397975.1 Machaerirhynchus nigripectus | reverse complement strand
ATAAAAATATAAAAGTAATAATTAAAAAATAAATTAATGTAATTAACTGGGAGTTGCAGTCCAATGAACAACTTTAAAAGATTTTATAGAAAAATGTGTTAAGGTCAATTTGGAATTTGTTCTATGTTGCTGTTTGGTTTTGCACAGCTAGGTACAAAATAATGATTGCAGAAAAAAAGCACATAGTTACTGCAATCCTCCGTAGTGTTTAATTTTTAATTATGTCAAATTAAAGCAGTTCAGCTGTAGTTGCAGTCAAATTGCTGCTCTCATAAATCAGTGTCTTTAAAGGGGTGATCACTCGAGGCTGGAATTCGAGCCAGCAACGGAAGACTTCAGTAATATTTAAATTTTTTCATTTGTTTTCATACAAATGAGTGGAATTTTCCCCTCTCTTGTGATTCCCTCAGTCAGATGACAGGGATTCCAAGCGGGATTCTCTTGAAGAGGGGGAGCTGAGAGACCATCGCATGGAAATAACCATCAGGAACTCACCTTACAGGAGGGAAGACTCAATGGAAGACAGGTAAGATCGAGGAAATAAAGAGAGAAAGAGTTCCTGAAATGAACCTTTAGAAGTCCTGAGAAGAGGATTTCAAACATCTGAAGGGGAAAATCTCATTTTTTTAGTGTGCAGAAGTGGCAAATCTTGTTCAGAGAACACACCACGGTAACTTTGTGAAGCACTGGTTAAGATTTAACAGTGTCTTGTGGTCCAGTTTGGGTTTAGGGTTGTTGTGGAAATTCAATATGAAATGGGAATCTTTTCAGAAAGAGGAAATAACTCCTGGTCTGTTTGACAGCACCTCCCTGAGTTCATTCCTGTCCTGCCTTTTAGGGGAGAAGAAGATGATTCCTTGGCTATCAAACCACCCCAGCAAATGTCCCGGAAAGAAAAAACCCATCACAGGAAAGATGAGAAGAGGAAAGAGAAACGCAGGCACCGAAGTCATTCTGCAGAAGGTGCTTCTTGCCACACTTGGAAGCTTCTGGTTTCTGGGATGTAGAGTAAATAACAGTAATTCAGACTGAAGGAAACACAGCAGGTGGATAAGACAGAGGAATTTAAACTTTTACTATTTCTTTGGCTGTGTTTAGTGCCTTATGGAAATTACAGGGGTATGAACGTGGTTGAGGGGACAGAAATTACTTTGGGACAGGGACACTGAGGTCACTTTTACCCCTTGAAGTCTGATAAGCTTCTGTCTGGCTTCACTGAGTGAAAGGCCTCTGATCCTTGTACCTACCAAGGAAAAAAATATCCTTTTTAGAGACATTCCCATTGTCTTCTTGTCACTAACAACTGTTTTTTACCTTAATACAAGTATTTGTGCCAGATCTTACAGACTTTGGACTTCCCAAGCCCTTTTCAGCACAGGATTTTCCCTTTAAGAAAACAGCAGAGATCGTGGCAATAGGTCCCCACCAGTTCCCCCCTCTCTAAGTTTTGCTTTGTGAAAACGGCAGCGCTGAATATTTTGACCAGTAACACTCAGAAATGGATTTCTGTTTGTTTAAGGGAAACATGCCAGAGTGAAAGAGAAAGAACGGGAGCATGAGCGTAGGAAGAGACATAGAGAAGAGCAGGATAAAGCCCGGCGTGAATGGGAGAGGCAGAAACGGAGAGAGATGGCAAGGGAGCATTCCAGGAGGGAGAGGTACATCCATCCCTCCCTCCCCTGGGGAGGGAGATGAGCAGCTCCTCTGATCTGTCTCTGAGCATTTGTTGTTCTGAAATGACCACAAAAAAAAACAAATCCACAGTGAAAACTTGTCTGTATCCCTGGGAATGTGTTCTTCACTTTAATTGTTTCGAAATGCTTCGTTACCATGGACATTCCAGGTGAATTCACTGCCAGTGGTTCACTGTGATAAAAAAAGATTGGATGGTCTTAGAGGTTTTTTTCCCAACCTAAAAAAAAAGAGTACAAACCAGATTTGCAAAGTATCAAGGCATTAATTAACTGAACTGGCTTAATTTCTGCTTAAATCCTGATAGGGTGGAGAACTCCTGGTCTGGGTCTTTGAAACTTGTTTTATTCAAGCTGGAAAACTCCACCCGTTTTTGACTTGATGCATGATTGGGGGTGTTGATAAGGGAGTTGAGTTTAGTGGTTTGGTGCTGCAAACCAGTTTCCCTTCTCTTCACGAGCTGAATTTGTAACAAACAACAATTATTTTCCAGAGATCGTCTGGAGCAACTCGAGAGAGAAAGGGAAAGAAAAATCCGGGAGCAGCAGAAGGAACAACGGGAGCAAAAGGAGCGAGAAAGGAGAGCTGAGGAGAGGAGGAAGGAGAGGGAAGCCAGGAGAGAAGGTGACTCTCTCTGCAGAAATATTCTTCATACTCTCTATCACTTCCCTATCTGCTGACACAGTGGTGGAGTGGAGGGATAGAAAGTGGCCAGAATTTAAAAAAAATTAAAGTGGGGAGGCCTCTGACTGGGAGGGAAAAGGAAATCTGAGTTCTACATGGGGAGATAAAACAATGTGATGATGTTATGTGCCTAAAATATCCTGGCAGGTTGATTGTCAGTGGATCTTTGCCTCTCCCTGTCAGGGAGATTTCCTATGAAAATCAGGATTTCTGGAGGTGCCACTGTGTGCACCCAGCACAACCCCAGTGGTTCTGGACTCTTTGGCTGAGTCTAACTCAACGTGGTAGAGGTTGAAACCTCAAAATTCAGTGTTTTAAGGATTTGGGGGAGTAAATTGCCGAGGGGGGAGAGGTCATGTAAGTACTGCAGGCATGGCAAATGCTGTGGTGGGAGTCAGGTGGGAAGATGTGGTGCCTGAACAGTGTAAGTTCTGCACATGAACTCTTTGCACAGCGTGTTGTGTACTTGCAGTCTAAGCTCACGTAATTTTTGGTTAAAGAATCTCTGTCCCAGCTTTCAGAGGCCAAATCAGAGCCCATTCCTCTGATGATTGAGAAAGGTTATTCAAGAATAGCAGAACAAACCATATATTTTGCTTTTTCTTGCTCAGCTCATAACCAAACAGCTCCTTTTTGTGCTTGGCTTTATGCTGATAGTGCTCAATCTGTGTAACCTTTCATTTAATTGGTTTGATTGTTCTGAATGTTCTGTCAGCTCCTTCTAAACCTCAGCTGGTTTTATTCTTTTACATATTTTCCACTTCTTTCTCTGGCATTAATGCTTTAGAATCAGGGTATTTACTGTGTAACATACAGGGCAGCTTGCTTCTAAGTGTGGCAGCAGCTTTCTCTAAGCAGTACAAATCCATATTTTATTTGAGACAAATCAAAGCCCTTCATTCTCCCAGATTTAAGTAGGTTCTTCTCCCACTCTTCCCCCTTACCCTGTAAAAGAAATGAAAAGCATTCACATCAGGTGGCTGTGGCAGACAGGACAACTCTAATTAGGCAGATGTAACAATTTCTTGTGGTTTTGTTTTCCCTAGTTTCTGCACACCATAGAACAGTGAGGGAAGAATATGGAGACAAAGTAAAAATGAGACCCTGGAGTCGCAGCCCTTTGCGCCAGCAGAGAGACAAGCTTGAGCAAGGAGAGAGCAGGAAACCAGGTAGCATCTGCCACTCTACACTGTCTTTGGGGGCAGCAGGAGCTGGGCTGGGGTAGTGTTTAATTTTTAGTCTCAAACAAACATCCCAGGTGCTCACTTAAAAGCATTGAAGTATTGTCCACCTCAGCCCCGGCGGCATAACTCTGGAATCTTCACAGATGCCTACATTTGTGCTGTTCTCTAAAGCAATGCTGGTTTTGCAGGAGTTGTACAACTGACAAATGGAATGGATTTAAGGGTAGGAGTAGGAATTGGAAAAGTTTCGAAATGAGTTCCCCCGTTCACTGGTGAAAGAAGCAGCTGACTGAATTTTTAAAACCCTGCAGTCGAATTCCCGTGCAGGTTAAAAAGGGATTGGTTACTCCAGCTCCAGTTGAATTTGGGGTTAGGGGCTAAACTACCTTAAAAAGACCTCACAGGGATCAATGAAAGCATCACTGGTATTGTCATCTTGTAGAAGAAATTAAATTTTTAAGGCAGTGTTCTGCTTAGGTGGTGAATTTTGTTTTCCAAGCCAGAAAATGGTCCCATCTGAAGGTTCTGGGGGTAGAGAACTTGCACAAGTGACATAAAAACGCCTTTATTTGGAGGAGGAAAGCTCTGTGTCTGCCTTGCTAACGTGTGCAGCTGTGAAAAGAAGTGTAGCCACTCAAAGCAGCATGGAATCAGCTGGAATTCCAGGTGGAGGCAGGCAGCAAGTCCTGGGAAACTCCTGCTTCATCAACCACCAGTGATTTTCCATGGTGATCAGAGGGTCTGCACTGGAGCAGTGAGCACTGACAGTAACCAGTGTGTAGGGACCCTGTCCTGGTGATTCTCATCACCATGGTACTTTTTTCCCTTTTTTCCCCTGTTCTAATTAATTTTAGAAGAGCTTAGGAACACATCATGTTTAAAACCCAGATCAATATTCCATATTTTTGCCTGTTGATCCCTCACCACTGCAATTCAGAAAAGCTGTTTGTCATTGAGCAGAGTGTGAAATCATTATTTTTTTTAGTGCTCTGAATTTCCAATACTGAATGTTCAGCACTGATTTAATGCCAGCAGAAAGTGAAGGAGTTCCCTGGGAATTCAGAAGTTTGGAAATGATACTCAATTAGCACTGTGTTTTTAATTTTTATGGTTTCAGCAGTGAAAGAAGAGAAACCAGAAGAGAGGGATCCTCTGTCAGACTTGCAAGACATCAGTGACAGTGAGAGAAAAACCAGCTCAGCAGAGTCTTCCTCAGGTGATTAAATGAAATTTAGGAGATGTAATTAATTGTACAGATGTAATTAATTTCTCTGCTGAGTAAGCACTGTTGGTGTGTGCCTGCTTAGTTGTGTGTTTGATTATTCCTGGACAGAATCTGGATCAGGCTCAGAAGAGGAGGAGGAAGAGTCCAGCAGTGAAGGCTCTGAGGAAGAGGGGGAGGAAGAGGAGGAGGAGGAAGAGACAGGAAGCAATTCCGAGGAGGTGTCTGAGCAATCAGCAGGTGAGGATCACGAAGCAGGGCCTACAGGGGTGTGTGATGTTCTTTTTTCCTCATCCTGTGTTGTTTTATTTGAACATTTCCCTTTTCTCTTAGTCTAGGGTAGGCTGAGACCTCTCAGGTCAAGATAACTAAAAAGAAAAAACCCAAGTACAAGTCATATTCTGTCCTTTTGTGTAGAGGTAATACCAATTCTTCATCTAAGCAGCCAGATCAGAAACCTGAAAGCCATTCTTATCTCCCTAACTGGTCAGCAGTTCAAGTGGTTCTGTGACACATCAAATATTCAGCAAAGCACAATTTGCACTTCTTTGGGGGGGGTGGTGAAATCCAAATGTCTTTGCAACTGAAAAGATTTCAAAATGACAAATTTCAGATCTTCTTCTCAAGTGAATGAACGTAATAACAAAAGGTTCAGTAAAAAAGTCTGTGTGCAGCCATTCTTGTAATGAATTAGTAAAGAAAAGGTACAAAAGCAGGCTCTGATGGCTGGGTGTTTTCCTTTAAAATCAAGTACAGTTAATAAGCAAATATTCATAATTTATTTACCTGCCCACATCCCAATTCCCAGTTAATGGGTAAGAATTGTGTTCCCTGTTGGAAGCATTTGCTGTCCAAGCGAAACAGAAGTGCTTGGTCACTGCCAGTGCAGAAGGCCTGCTGAGATAGGAAAGGATTTCAGCAGGGATTTGCCTCCCAAGGAGCTGCAGAAACGTGGAGTTTTTCCAATCAAACCTGGTTCTGTTTTGCAGAGGAGGTGAGCGAAGAGGAAATGAGTGAAGAGGAGGAACGGGAGAATGGAAACCACATCCCAGTTGGTACAATGCAAATACTGACTACTTTAAAGAAGTGTTTGGCTGAGTTTGCAGCAGAATTAATCTATTTCTGCAAATATTTAAAATACTTTAATTACCATTCTCATGTTAAACTCAGAAATTCCTTGAAATCTGCTCCAAGCTTTGTTTGGAGGGAATCAGTCTAATGATCTGATGTTCCCTTCTTTTTTTATTCTTTGCTCTTTTGTCCTGTCCTCTCATCACAAAAGCTTTGCAGTCAGAATGGAGATCTGGGTCAGTTTTCTTTCATTCTGGTATAAAGATTTGTTTTTCTGACCTGCTGCAGTAACACTGGAAATTGTAGGTCCATGACTGTGAATTCTTGAAAGCATCACCTCTGCCAAGAGGAGAAATTTGGCTTCTCCATGATCCTCTCCCATGCAGTGATCAGTGTCACCACCTTTACTTGCTTAGAGCTGAGCTTAATTATTCCAGACAGCTCCTCTTTCCACGACTGATTCTGACTTTTAAAGTTACAGAGTCGAGGTTTGACCGAGATTCAGCAGGGAGCGAGGTGGAGGAGGAGGAGGTCGGGGAGGGATCCCCTCATTCCAATGCCATGACAGAAGGGGAATATATTCCTGACTCTCCAGCTTCCTCCCCCATTGAGCTGAAGCAGGAGCTTCCCAAGTATCTTCCTGCACTCCAGGTAGGGGGATCACCCTCTTAAATGTAGATAAGAGTGTAATTATATAATTGATAACCTGTTGCCTTGGTATTGCTGTCTGAAAATAGATCTTGGTGAGAGAAGAGTTCTGTTACCATAAACAGAAACTGCTTATTCTTTATGTAGCCAACAGCAAAGTGTAAAAATATGAGTAAAAGTCCAATTTTTACTAACTAATTATGTGAAAGGTAACTGTGAAAGGTGCTGAGTTGCTGCCTTTGCCTTTGTGGCAGATATTTCAGATTATTCTGTGCAAAAGCGAATGGAATAATTTAGTTAATCTGCTGAAACACATGCTCTGTCCAGGATTCCTTTAGAAATGCTCTGAAAAATAAACCCCAAAGATAACCTTTCTCATATGGTGCAGCCTTATAGTTAAATTCTTCTGGTAAATTTTAAAGTTTCCTGTATGTTTTTTGAAAAAAACCCAACCAAAATCTTCCCGCAGATGCTGGAGGAGTAAATGTTGTCCCTGTGTTTTTTCAGGGATGTCGCAGTGTGGAGGAATTCCAGTGTTTGAACAGGATTGAAGAAGGAACCTATGGTGTGGTGTACAGGGCAAAGGACAAAAAGACTGGTGGGTATCAGTGCCCTCCAGTTTCTTCTTTAGGGCTGCACTCGTGTGCAAATCATCACTCTGCATTTTTCAGTGATGAACAAAATCTATTTAAAATACTTCTTTACCAGCAAGCTGGTTGCTTTCAAGGCAAAATAGCACAGTTAATTAAATATTTAACCAGTGAGAGAACACTGGGGGGCCTGGTAATGGACATTAATTAACTGTGTGATGGGAAATGTGTTTCCTTTGCAGATGAAATTGTGGCTCTGAAGCGACTGAAAATGGAAAAGGAGAAGGAAGGCTTTCCCATTACTTCCCTGAGAGAAATAAATACAATTCTGAAAGCACAGCATCTAAATATTGTTACTGTCAGAGTAAGGCTGCAATCCTTTATCTCAAAAGTACTTTTGTTCTTGAAATATTCCTCTTGGCTTTTAAATGCCTTATAAAATACCAGCACCCCTGGCAGAGCTTGTTTCTGTGAGCAGTTGTGTGCTGCTCATGAGGCTGCATAGACATCACTGTCTCCATAATCTGATGTATTGCAAAAATGAGCTGTTTTTTTAATGGAAAAATCCATTTTCTGAGTATCTTACCAATGGCAGCCTCCATCCTCTTGCCAGTACATCTCTAAAATTGATTTTGGATGCTTTTTAAATCAGGTTTTGATCATCTGTTTCTGCATTGCAGGAGATCGTTGTGGGCAGTAACATGGATAAAATCTACATTGTGATGAACTATGTAGAACACGACCTCAAGAGCCTGATGGAAACAATGAAACAGCCTTTTCTGCCAGGTACTGTTTGCCACAGTCCCCTGAAATTCTCAGAGCTGGAAAAGTGGCCAACACAAATGGCAGTGGCCCCACTGGCAGCAGAGACCTCGCTTTGGGCAGTGCCATGTGCTGCTTTGGAATGTCCTGTGTTCCTTGGAACTGAGACTTCCTGGCTTTTTCTGTTTGTTCTGTAAAACCTGACACAAGTTGAGGGTGGCTGTTGGCTGGGAGCACTGATCCTCGTGGTGATAGCTGGTGGTGAATCCAGTTTGTGTGTTTGGGGTAGAGCAGAGCTGCTCAGAGGTGAAACTGGGGGAGTTTCCCCTGTGCTGAACTGGAAAAGAATACTGGGCTTTAATTTTAGCTGCTTCCTATGAAAGACAATTATTTCTGAGCATAATTTGGATGCATTCCAGCTGCCCAAATGAGTTTTGCTTTGTTGGCAGGCCTGTGGGTATGACCGCTCCTGTTCTGTGACACATTTTTATGGCTCAGGCTATGCTGTGCTTTTAACTTGCCACTCCTTCCCTGTTCTACAAACAAACAAAACTAAAAGGTAGATTTATTTTCTTCAATGCATTTGGGTTTTTTCATCATTCCAGGGGAAGTGAAGACTTTAATGATTCAGTTGCTGCGAGGGGTCAAACACCTCCACGACAACTGGATCCTGCACCGAGACTTGAAAACCTCCAACCTGCTGCTCAGTCATTCAGGCATCCTAAAAGTAAGAATTAGGGAAAAGCAATGAGGAAATCAGGACAAATTCTGTGCTGCAGAATTACAGTGTTTTAACTGTGACCAGAGCTGAGCACAGTTCTGTGCAGTGGCCACCGTGGCGCTGTTGGTGAATGAACAGTGCTGGAAATGTTTCCATTTTCCTTTCAGGTTGGAGATTTTGGATTAGCCAGGGAATATGGGTCTCCCCTGAAGCCCTACACCCCTGTGGTTGTGACACTGTGGTACAGAGCTCCAGAGCTGCTGCTTGGAGCAAAGGTGAGCTCCTTCTTGTTCCTCTGGCTGCTGGAGCAGTGACTGCAGCCTGACTGTGTTTTATAAATCATGAGCAAAGCGTGAGCATGCTTGGTTCTTTAAATTAATTCAGAGGGGAAAATCCTGAATATTCAGTATTATTCTTCCTAATGACACTTAAAAACCTTCCATCTTCCCCAGGCACAGGGTGGGTGGGTGGCAGATGGATTTTGTCCCTTGGATTGCTGATGTGGTCAGTGCTGATGGGTTCCTCATGGATCGTGGCAAGCTGTCACCTTTGGCAGCTGGATTTTTAAATGTCTTTTTAAATTAGTCTAAAACTTGTGGCATCTGAGAGCAGAACAAGGTGCTGGCACTATTCTAGAATGTTCCCTGTTGATGTCCCTTAAATCTGGGTGAAATCAGCAGGGTTCTGTAGGGCTGCAGTGATGAGAACCATGCCAGAAAAAAACACTGATTTGCTCAAAAAAACCCAAATAAACGCCCAAAAACCACAACACCCCTCCAAACAACTCAGTGAAAATACCTTCCTGATTTTTCTGAGGTATAATTTTATTTCCCTGCTTTCCAGGAATATTCCACAGCCATTGACATGTGGTCAGTGGGGTGTATTTTTGGGGAGCTGCTGACACAGAAGCCGCTGTTCCCGGGGAAGTCAGAAATTGACCAGATTAACAAAGTTTTTAAGGTAATTTTTTTCATGTTTTTGGATTTTAACTGGTTTTAGAAACAGGAACATTGGAGTAGTGCTTGTTGCTCTTTAACAGATACTCAGCTTTTATAAAAAGTTATTTAATCTGCTTTACAACACCTTGAGTAGGCCAAGACCAAGATTTGTTTTGTCTGTTTTCTCTGGATACTTCCCAAGCCCTAATGAATAAATAAAGGATTGCACTCTGAGTTCATTAACGAGATATTTTAATTTGCAGGATCTGGGTACTCCCAGTGAAAAAATCTGGCCTGGTTACAACGAGCTGCCAGCAGTGAAGAAAATGACCTTCACGGAGTATCCCTACAACAACCTGCGCAAGAGATTCGGGGCTCTCCTCTCTGACCAGGGCTTTGACCTGATGAACAAGTGGGTGCCAACTTCCAGGGGACCCCTGGGAATATGTGGGCAGGAAAACAATTTTCTGTGTTGTGAAAGGTTTATAAAATCAACCCCAGGCTGTGCAGTTACACTGTGTTACAGGAGTCCCTGGTGTATTAATAGAATGTCTAAAATCCCTCTTTAAATAGCAAAAGAGCCTTGTAAAATATTCTCATGCAATTATCCTGGATCCCTGTGGGCTTTATCTGGCTATCCAGAGGGTCTGAGGTATCCTGTGATGTACACCTCTGAGCAGAGCCCCATAGAAGCTGCTTGGATGTGTGGTTCCAGCTGCTGTCCCACTAGGTACAGGTTCTTGGAGGAGCCTACCTTAAAAATCAGCTCTGTTAGATGATATGGCAGCAATCATTAACAGAATTACATCCAATTAATAGAATTACACCTCCTACCCAATCATAGAACATACAAAATTAATAGAATTATACCAAATTAATAGAATTACACCCAATACCCAGTTAGAGAATTATACCTAATACCCAGTAATAAAATTATACCAAATACCAGTAATAGAATTATACCAAATTAATAGTTATACCCATTACCTAATCATAGAATTATACCCAATACCCAATTGATAGAATTATACCCAATACCCATAGAATTGTACCCAATTAATAGAATTATACCCAGTGCCCAGTCATAAAATTATACCAAATACCAGTAATAGAATTATACCAAAATAATAGAATTTTACCCAATACTCAATTAATGGAATTATACCCAATACCCACTAATAGAATGATACCAAATTAATAGAATTGTACCCAGTTAATAGATTTATACCCGATACTCAGTAATAAAATTATACCAAATTAATAGAATTACACCCAATACCATTAATAGAATTAAAACCAATGAATAGAATTATACCCAATACCATTAATAGAATTGTACCCAATACCTAGTCATGGAATTATACCCAATTAACACAATCGCACCCCACACCAGTAACACAACTCCCCCAATTATACCCAGTGCCAGAATTGTGTTAAACATCACAAAACCCTCAGCCTCGCTCCTGAGCCATTCACAGTTTGGGGGGGCTGAACTGTCCACGTTTCCGTGCCCCCTCGGCAGCTTCCTGACGTACTACCCAGCGCGCAGGATCACGGCGGAGGACGGGCTGAAGCACGAGTACTTCCGCGAGACCCCGCTGCCCATCGACCCCTCCATGTTCCCCACCTGGCCGGCCAAGAGCGAGCAGCAGCGGGTCAAGAGGGGCACCAGCCCCCGGCCCCCCGAGGGAGGGCTGGGCTACAGCCAGCTGGTGAGTGTGGCACAGCTCCAGAGCCTCCCCTGAGGCTGGGCACGTGGGCTGTGTCCAGCTTTCCTTCCCAAAGCTGGTGCTGGTGAGTGTGGCACAGCTCCAGAGCCTCCCCTGGGGCTGGGCACGTGGGCTGTGTCCAGCTTTCCTTCCCAAAGCTGGTGCTGGTGAGTGTGGCACAGCTCCAGAGCCTCCCCTGGGGCTGGGCACGTGGGCTGTGTCCAGCTTTCCTTCCCAAAGCTGGTGCTGGTGAGTGTGGCACAGCTCCAGAGCTTCCCCTGGGGCTGGGCACATGGGCTGTGGCTTTTGTAGGGATCCTGAGATTCACCTGGACTGGCAGGGGAAGTCCAGCTTCCCTTCCCAAGGGCCAGTGCTGGTGAGTTGGGTGCTGGAATCGTCTTTGAGCACTGGAATCATCTGCCCAGGGATGGGTGAAGCCACTGTCCCTGGAGGGGTTTAACAGAGCCTGGATGTGGCACTCAGTGCCAGGGTTTGGTTGGTGAGGAAGTGGATTTGATGATCCCAAAGGTCTTTTCCAACCTGGTTCATTCTGTGGTGCTCTGAGTGTGGCACAGCTCCAGAGCCTCACCTGGGCTGGGCACGTGGGCTCTGTGCTGCTGGCATTTGTTTGGGATCCCGAGATTCTCCTGGACTGGCAGGGAAAGTCCAGCTTTCCTTCCCAAAGCCAGTGCCAGTTCCTGCTCTGCTCTCAGAATCACCATTTCAAGGCATAATCAGAAGGAAATCATGTCTGGTTTTATCCCAGTGCAGAGCAGTTTCTCTTTTGAAAGTGTTCCTTGTTTTACACTTTCAGCTAAGCTGTTAAATTTGGGCTTGAAAGAATTCCACAGCCTGGTAAATCATACAGATCTTGGGGATGGAAACAGCTTCCTTCTTCCAGTCTGGGAGAATTCCTAAAAGGCCAGGCTGGTCCTCTATCTGGTATTTATCTTTTCCATCTCTCTGTGGTGATTGTGCTGTTCACACAGCATGGCATGATAGAGTCTCAGGTGCCCTAAATCTGGAAAATCCTTATTACCAGTTCCACGTCTCAGCATGGCTCAAATGGCACTGTACAATATTGTGCCCAATTTGCAGTTTAAATAATATAAAAAGTTTATTTAGCCTTGATTTTTCAGAGTGTAAACACTGCCATGGAGGATGTGCAGTGTGTGCCGGATTAGATGCTCACTAAGTGGAGTTTACACTTATTTATACCAAATTTTTTCTCTCTCTCATGCAGTCAAAAGTGGGTACAGGAACTAGGAACACTCAAACTGCCTTTAGCAAAGAAAACTTTTAAAATGCCAATATTTAAAGGTTAAGAATAACCCAGCATCAACCTTAACTGTGATGCCACTAAATCAAACATCCATTTCTCATCTCGAGGTAGTTTTTGTTGCTGTTGTTTAGATTTTTGGAGAGGTCAGTGCAGCTGCACAGCCCCTGATCAATGACCTGTGCTTGGTTTTCACAGGGTGATGATGATCTCAAAGACACAGGTTTCCATCTGACCACCACAAATCAAGGAGCATCTGCTGCAGGACCTGGCTTCAGCCTCAAGTTTTGAACTCAACCTGAAAAAAATGGGGGGAGAACCTCCACAAAGAAAAGAAAGCACCATTCATGTGAGTGGATTTGAGTGCCCCAGTTCTGTTCTCCATGTCAGGGGCACCAGGTGCTTTTCCCTGTGAAAAAACTTGAACTTCATCACAGATTCCAAGGCTCTTATAAATCAATGTGGAGTTTAACTGCTGCATTCCATTAGAGGACTGGAGTTCCCTGAAAACCCCAGGATCATCACAAACTGTGACAAAGGACAACTTGAAATAACAGTCCTGGAACAGTGTCTGGTTTATTTTTAGGGGGTTTTTTGTTGTGGTTTTTTTTTTGTTGTTTGTTTTTTTTTTTTTTTTTTTTTT
>VZRQ01009281.1:66503-112540 GCA_013397975.1 Machaerirhynchus nigripectus | reverse complement strand
AAACAACATAATCATATATAATATAAATCATATACAAAAATAATATAAATTATATAGAAAACAATATCAATTATACATGAAAATAATATAAATTACACAAATTTTATATCTAAAAACATAAACCCAATATATTATATCATATAAACCTTATATTAAAATAAGATAAATTATATAGTAAAATAACATAAATTATATATAATTATTATAAAGTATATATAAAATAGTATTAATTTTATATATGAATATAAAATATATGTAAATATAACGGCAGACACTGGCCAACAACCCTGCTCTGAATTATTCCCCCTGTGCACTCAGACCTCCAGTAATTGACTTCACTGAGCTGTAATGACTGTAATTAATTCCCTCTCCCTCCCAGCCATGCAGTTCCCCTCAAGCCAGACAGTAACATCCCTCTGAATCAGGACTAATTAAAAACAGCCTGGGCGTGCGATGTAAATGAGGGAGGTAGTGCCAGGATGTTCATGAACACAAAAACCAGGAGAGGAGGTGCCTAAAGATTCTTTTTTTCTATAAAATTAAATGCTGGAATTAGGCCAAAGGAAAAAGTGAAGATCAGCTCCCGAGAGCCCCCGAGCTTTGCCCTCTGCATTCAGAGTCCCAGCACCTCCTGCTGGGGCTGGACCCCAAACCAGGGGCAGCTGAGAGCCCTGGAGGTCCCAGTTTAATCCCACCCCCGAGCAGGGAAGCTCCGCTCAGCCCCAGGAACCCCAGCCCGGGCAGTGCCGCATCAGCCGCGGCCGGGCAAGCGGGGAATCCACGGGAACAGCTCCGAGGGAAAACCGCCCCAACCTCCTGAGAATCCCCTGCTGGCTTGTCCCGGACTGCACCCGCAGCTCCCCGCCCCTGATCCCGCTGGGACACACAGTTACCTCCGGGATCCTTTGCAGGAAGGGGCTCAAACAGCCCGAAACACATCTTGTTGCCTTAACAGATGTTTATCTATTCAGATCTTTTTAATCTACAGCTCCATTTCTCTATTTAGATCTAGTTCTCTATTTAGATCTATTTATCTTTAGATCTATTTATCTTTAGATCTATTTAGATCTATTCCTCTATTTAGACTTATTTATAGATTTATTTCGATCTATTGATCTATTTGGATTAGATACTTACGTATTTATCTATTTAGATATTTATCTATTTCGATATTTGGAGTTGCTATTTAGGTATTTAGATATTTAGATATTTAGCTACTTATCTGCTTAGGTATTTAGATTTGCGGTTTAGATATTTAGCTATTTATCTATTTAGGTATTTATCTATTTAGATTCCAGCCTCTAACCAGAACACACATGCACCTCTATTTGACACCCGCTCCCCTCCCAGGTTTTTGAGAACCAGATCCCTTCTCCTCACCTGAATTTCCTGAACTGCAGCCCCAGCTGGATATTCCACAACCGCCAGCAAAGCCAGAGCAGGGAACAGACACAGAAATCCCACCGTGGTCCTCCAGCCACTGCTCCTTTTCTTGTCCAGGGACAGGGAGCTTTTCCTTCTGCCTGCAGAAAGTTGCTCTGCCCGATCCATGTCGTCCTTCAGGAGCTTTTGGAGGGAGATGGGACAGGCTCTCAAGACATTCCCTGCACAGAATGCATCTGTAATCCTTGAGCTCACATTTGGGGCGTTTGTGAGCAGCCCTGCAGCTACGGCCAGAGCTGTGCAGAACCAGCAGAGTTTCAAAAAGCTCTTAAAAAAAAAAAAGAAAAGAAAAAATTAAAAAAAGAAAAAAAAGAAAAAGGAAAAAGAAAAAGAAAGGAAAAAAAAAAGTAGACTTTACATTAAGCCTCTTTCCAATGTGCCAGAGATTCTCTCAGGCCCTGCCAAGTGGGATCATGTTACCGCAGCTGAAAGTTGGGCTGGCGGAGGAACAGCAGCAAAGTGAAACAAGCTGGGGTGGACATGAACTCTTCTCTTTAACTGTGTCATCAACGCAGGGCAAATCTGCAGTTGTCAGCTTTATGGAATGAAAAAAAAAAGCCCCCCAAAAAAAACCCGGGCGAAGGGGCAGCGAGAGGAATCCAGAAGGGCAACATCACCCCCTTGGAATGTGTCACTGGGGATGCTCAGCGCCGTTTGTCACGGGCTGTCCTCGGCAGCGGGGTGGAAAATGAGATCCTGGAGAGCAGCCTGGGCTTGTCTGCTTGGGAAACTGCTCAGGGAGTTGACAAACTCACACGAAAGTAAACACCAGCCCCTCTTCCATCAAACTTGGCTGGGGATCTGCGGGCTGCTGGTGTACTTGGGTTATCGAGGGTTTTCGGGATCACACCGAATTTGGGTTGCAAGGGCTGGCTTGGAGGGGTTTGCCAGCTTGTCTTAACCTGGAGGTTCTCTGAGGCATCTCCAGGCAGGAATCAATTCAGGGCTTTGTGGAAAAGCTCAGGCAGAAATGCTCAGGTTTTCAGAGACTGCTGCACTTTTCTGTCCGGTCCTGGAGTGAACTCAACCCCAGTTCTGCCCAGGCAGAGGAAAAGGAACCCTGCAAGCTCCCAGTTCCACAAGCAAATGCCAGGGAGGGGCAAGGTCATGTAAAAATTCCTTGGGGGCATCTGAGGCATTTGAAAGGGTTCAGAAAAGCCTTGTAATTTTAATAACGAAAAAAACGCTTTAATTGGAGTTTTTTCCACCCCAGTTCATAATCAAGCCTGCAGCATTTATTAAGTTTCATACATTTTCAGGCTAAAGCCAGCCTGGAGCTTTCAAACAAGTCAGGATAAATAAGGCCAGGGAGTCTGGGTGTACAATTCCATGAGCATTTTCCTTCTCAGTTCTCACCAAGAAAAACCACCACGAAGTGCAGCAGCCGTTCAGACCCCAGGAAACGGATGGGATAAGGAGTACCAGGCAGGGAAGCAATGGATAGGATTACAAAGGGAAGCTGGAAGCAGGAGGAGGAGCACAAAGCCAGGGTCCAGGGCTCTCCCTCCTGTGGAATTGGCTCCCCTCAGCTGCTTGCTGCAGCTTTCTAGGGATGGTTCCTCCTTCCCCAGCAGCACCGCTGGCACAAGGAACTGTGCATGACTGAAAAAATCCTTCCTTTGGAGCTCCAGGGAGAGAGGCAAATCCTTCCTTGGAGCTCCAGGGAGAGAGGCAAATCCTTCCTTTGGAGCTCCAGGGAGAGAGGCAAATGCAGCCCTGTTTGTGGCCTGAGCTGCAATCGCAGCACGAAGGGAGAAACTCAACTGATCAACGCCTCGAGTTTCTGAATTCTCAAAGATTCTTTCAGAGCTTGCAGATGAGAACAGAGAGGCTGATTGAGAGGGGAGTCTTGAAGGAAAAACCTGCCTTGGAATGGGGCTCCAAACCTCCAGCCAAGAGCTCTTCTCCAGTAAGGCAGCACTGGCTTGAAAGAGAAATCCTGTTATCAAACAGAAGTGCTGGAAGAACATTGAGTTTCAGTCACGGAACAGCTTTGAGGGCCTCTGCCTCCCCCAGAGCCAGCAGGACCCAGCAGTGCTCGAGGGAGATTTTCATTTATGCCCTGCACACCCACCTCTGCTGCTGCCGGAGCATCCCTCGGGGCAGTTTAATGTCCCCCAGCCCCGAGCCAGGGCAGGGCTTTGTCCTGCAGCTCTGACGGGCTCAGGTGCAGCGCTGGGCAGGGGAAGGGACTCGCCCGAGGTCGCTGTGGAATCTGGCAGAACAGGAACCCAAAACCCTCCAAGCACCTGCTCGGTGCCTCATTTTTGAGAAGGGGAGCCCGAGCTCTGAAGCAGGGACTGGGGACTCACACAAGCACAGCCTGAGAGGAACATGAATTTCCTTCATCACGGAAAGAATGTTAAAGTTTTTGTAAAATCCACCTCAGCACAGTGCCTCGCAAAGCGAGTGCAGGGAGCTTTAGGAAAGTGCATTTCTAGGACCTCACTGTTTCTGCAGACTTCCCCGTGCAGCTCCTAAAGGTTGGCACAGCCAAGAAAACCCTTTTCCATGAGTCACGGAACGACTGTGAATGGGAAGAGACCCCGCTGCACAGGATCTGTTCTATCTTGTGCTGCCTGGATGGGAGTCTCGGGCTGCAGAGGTGATTGATGACCTCGGTGACATTTTAGGATCCTGCTCCCCTGTCGGGTTATCCCCGGATGGATCAGCAGTGAGGGCAGGGTTTCCTGGAAAGCGCTTTGCTCTCTCTGCCCTCACGCTGGGAATGCACTGTGCCCATCCACACCGGGACTCAGAGCACCCAACCCCACCAGAGCGCTGCAGAGCGCTTCCAGAACGATTCAAGTTGAAGCCAGATATTTGCTGAGAGACCAGCTCAGCTCAGCAGTGAGGCCAAGACAAACCTCAGTTTTTAGGGCAATGAGAATCAGATGAGGAGAGCTCCTCTGCTGAGGCACTCGGGACTCCCAGATGCAGCTGGTGGAGCGGAGGGAGCCTCAGGAACTCCTCGCTGTGCACACCAGCAACGCTCCTGAGAAAGTCCCTGCGCCTCTGGAGCCACCAGGGCACAGAACCCTCGGTGACACAGCTGGAAACGTTCCCCACACTTCAGCAGGCGGCTGCTGCTGCTGCAGCTCCGCACTTCTGCCGAGTTGGAGAGGTTCTGGAGCGCGGATATTTGGTTTGGACTCCGGGCAGGATCTGTCATCCTGACTAGGTTTGGAGAGCAGAAACATTCCTGGCGCCGGTGTCCGTCTGGGAGCAGTGGAACACATGGCACCGAGGGAATCCGTGCGGTGCCAGGGGAACGGGGAGCGAGGCAGGGCACGGAACCGGCTCCGCTTTGCCCTCCCTGCGAGCAGCAGCGCCGGGATTCTGCTGTGTGGGGAGCTGGGATTTTCCAAGCCAGCATCCAGGGATGCGCATCCCGAGCTCTGGGAAGCAGCAGGCTCCGAGCAGCCGCCGGGAGGGAAGGAATGTTGCAGGAAAGTTGCATAAAACCCACAGTGTCAGCAGGCGGCTCATAAAGCACGGCATCGTTTGCACAGCACGATGCACTCCCCTTGTTCAGCAGCTCAGCCTGGCTCTGCTCTTTTCGCTCATTTGCTGAAATGTTTGGTTTAAAGCAGGGCTGTGCATAACACAACACACGGCTCCCTTCCCCAGGGCAGCCTTGGAGCTCAAAATTAAATGTTTACCTCTAAGGATTATTCTTAGCATTCGTCTCCTTTCCGTTGCTCAGCCTCCATGAAATGTTATTTTCAGCACTATTTCCAGTATCTCTGCTCCATTCCTCAGGACACTGGCACTGCTTCATCCCAGTCCCCAAAACAACACAAAACCAATCTATGACAACAAAATTACAGCAAAACTTGTGCTAAGAGATGCTGCACAGGGAACAGCCATCAAAAGGAACCTCACCTCTCGTGAAACCTTTATTTATTCAGGGATTCAGCCCATTATGCATCACTGGAACAAAACCACCCCCACCAGCTTCCTCTGCTGCGATCTGGGAATCCTGCACGGAGCTGGGGAAAGGAGAAGGACCCAGCATCTGATGGCTCAAGGCACCAGGATCAGGAATTCCTCTGCAGGGCACTGCTCCAAGCCCAGGCCACGGGGAATGTGATTTACCACGGAGCAGCTCCTCGGTGGCCCATGTGAAAGGAATCAGGAAACCCTCAGAGCCCTTCCTTTAAAAAGCACTTACAGATTTCGCCCTTCAGCTCCCAACTTGGGGGGAAAAAGAAAACAAAACCAGCAACCCAACATTCCTGCGGGGTTCCTGTGGGAATGGCACTTACAATTTGTGCTTTTTCTGTGGGTTGTGGGCTAAAAAAAGGGGTTTGTGTGCTGTAGCAGGGAGCAACGCTCCCCAGGGAGGGGGAGGACAGGAATGTTTGGGGCCTGAAGAGAATTCTCCCACTTTCTACCCTGCAGCCCCTCGTGATCAGCATCTGCTGATGTTCCTAGAAAAATCCACGCTCTGATGAATAACAAATGAGCTGGAAACAGCTCCAGCTGGCAAAGGAAAAGGAATATTTTGCTTAACTGTCAGTTTGAGCTGCTGCTCACAGAAGGGCCTGCACTGGCCTGACCTCGTTGTTCCAGAGAGCCGTGGCCACGGACTGAGCAGAATTTCAGGGATGAGATGAGGGAGAAAGGTTTCCCAAAGCACAGGTACGGAGTGAATCCACAGTGAACTAAGAACTGCTTCCCTGGGCGGGGATATTTTTGTCACTGCTCTTTGGTGGGATGTATTAATTACCTGTTATTAACATTATTCATCCATTTGTGGGTGGACCAATCCTCCTGAAATCCTGGGAGCAGCACGGATTAGTGGGAATATAAAGGAGAGATGGATTCTTTACCTGACTCTGCCTTTCAACAATTTCCCTTCTCTCTGCTCCCTCAGCCTCACGCTGTCTGTAAAACACAGGATTTTGGCCACATTTCCAAAGCAATGTAGAAAACTTTTGTGCCAAGTATGAGATGAGCTGACCTGTTCAAATTGAAGTTGTACTCCAGAAAAACTTGGGAATATCGAAGGCCCAGAGCTGCATCCAGGAGGTGGCAGGAGCCCCAGGAGCTCCTCTGCAGAGGACCCATCCAAGTCTCCTTTTTGGGAGAGCAGCTGGTCACAAACATCAAGCAGAAAGCTGCTCCTTACCCACACCAATTAACAAATGATGATATTTGCCTTTAAATGAGCATTTCCCACTGCTCTGGCATCTCCTTCCCTCCCTGCAGCAGCAGGAACAGCTTCCCTGTTCCTACAACCAGCAAGAAATCCAAAAACCAGCCAGAAATCCAACAGGAAAAGGGTGGAAAAGGATAAAAAGATCTCCCCCCACCTCTTCTGTCTCATGATCTCTCAGCAGACTGGATGCAGGTTGATCAAAGAAGACAAACCAGAATTTTCCTCCCTTTTCCAAAGCCCGGCGTGGGGGGCAAAGTTTGCCAGAAACATTCTTGGCACAAAGGGGCACCTGCTGCCTTCTGCCACCTCTTGAGTTTAAAAGAAATAAAGCATAAAATTGAGGGGAGCTCTTCCTTCCCTGCAAAATCTCATTAGTCAGGAAAGAAAAAAAAAATCCTCTTTAAACAACTTCAATTTTCTGCAACAGCTGCACAGCTTGCAAGTCAAAGGCTGCACTCTTCCTACAATTTTATTTTTCCTTTAGGGAAAATAATCACTTGGAAGCCTCTCTTCATTGAGCACCCACAGAAACCATCTTAAAAAAAATTAGGCAGATGCTCCGTGTTGTTTTTCCTGAATAAAAGGACACCTTTGGAATAAGAGATGAGAATTACATGGCAGATATTGAACATTTTGCCACCTCTGTCCCCTCTCCCCTGGTGCCAGCACAAACACAACACACATGGTGAAATATCCTCCAGCATTTTGGATTTATGGAGAGGCTTGTGGATAAATTGTTCTTTAAAGAAGCTCAGCATGGGGCTGGGGTAATAAACAGTCTGCAAAATGATTCCCTTGGACCGAAAAGTGGTGAATAAAAGCAGCTCTTACAGGATGAAGCTGGCTCAGATTTGTATTTTGGAGAGCAGCCTTTGCACAGCACTTTTGTTTTGCTGCCCCAGCAAAGATTTTGGGGCAATTTCTGGCTTATTCCAAAGGGATTCCCATCAGCACGAACTTCTAGGAAAGGATGAGAAACTGCACCTCTGATTTTTACACCAAAGCTGATTCTGAAATTCAGCTGTTGGTTATTTGGGTGTTAAGTACGACCCAAGCAAACAATTTAGGGGTTAAATCTGATCCATTTTCACAGATTAAATAAAAACCCGATTGAAACTGTAACAAGCTCAAGTGAATATTTTGATAAATATTATCTCTAGGAGTCAGTGACTGGTGAAATAACTTTCTCAATACACCACAGGGTTATAAATTAATAAATATTCCCATAACCACCACACATTCCACACAGTTCAACATTTCTTTAGAGGATTTGCCACCTCTTTGCTGACGAACAAAGGGAGTAGAGGAACACAGGAATATTTTTTTGTTTGTTTTGTTTGTTTAAATATTGCTTCCAATACGTAACAAACAGGAGGTTTGGGCATCATTGTGTCACCAGAGAGACCCCCCCACACAAACAGCCACACTTCCACCAAAATTTACTGTACAGGATGACTCAGTGGATAGCAATTCTTCACTCAGTTGGAAAACAATACAGCTGAATCCATAGTGCAGCTACTGTTTGTACATTCATTTTTAATGCTCAGGAAAATATATATTTTTATTTTATTAAGTTTTGCTGCAAAACAAAGAAACAAAAATGAAATCCCTTTTTTTCTTTTCCTCCTTTCCCCCTCGTATCTTAATTATTACTATTTATTTTCTTTACACTTTGATTGGAGTATTTAACACCTGCCTTTGGCATTATGGATAGAAAGCTCAGGAGTCTCTGAACACACGGTTGTGCCAAAACCAAAAATAAAATAAAATAAAATATGGAAGAAGAAGAAGAAGAGTGTCACTTAGAGGTTAGAAATATTTGTTGTAACAGATTTTCTCCAATCAGTGTTCACTACTTTTTCTCTAAGGCACACGCTCTGTTCTTTAGGACCCCCTGACATCCAGGTTTGCCTCTCGCTGCTGTTGTGGAGCCCGAAGGGTTCAGAGGGGGCTGATTTGGGACACCACCTCCCTGTCCCTGACACCCGGGAGAGCTGATCCCCGGGATCTCCTCGGGAATCGAGTGGGAGCTCCGAGCAGTCCTGGAGCCTGTGGAGCAGCTCCTGGGGAATCTGTTCAGCTCTGCTCCGGAAGCGTGGCTGGCTCGGCGGCGCACGGAGGTGAGGGGCTGTCCCCTCCTGGGACACCCCAGGGGACTCCTCCCGCTCCCCCCGCACATCCCTTCTGTGCTCCCCCCTTTCTCCAGGGAGCCAAAGCCCTGGAGCCCGCGGGAGGGAAGCAAAGGAGGGCGTGGGGCGGGCGGGGGGCGCAGCACCCTCAGACAAAGATGGGGATCCTCTCGCGGATGGCCTGGCGGCAGATGGGGCACACGGTGAGGGCGGAGCTGCAGCCCGGGCACGAGCCGTGGCCGCACTGGAACACCAGCTTGATCTGGTCGTCGATGCAGATGGGGCAGGTGATCCTCTCCTCCATCTGCCGGTAGCGGCTCTGCAGCTCCTCCATCAGCTTCCTCTGCTCCGTGGACTCGGAGCTGGGGCTGCACTCCACCTCGGTGCTGTCTGTGGGCAGAGCTCGGGGTCAGAGCAGGCTTTAGCCACTCTGGGCAGCAGCATTCCACTCACACTGCACTCTCTGCACCGAGTCTCATCCTCATCATCTCATCAGGGATCAAACAAAAAGCCTTGGGGTGATGCTTTTTACAGAGCGTTGCCTTCCTCTGCTTAGCTGCTCAGTGGTTTGTGTGTGTTTGGGATGGTTCGGTGGTTTGGTTTTGTTTTTTAAATCCTGTCTGAGATGTCGGGCCTTGGTGCTCTGGAATATGCTGACTGGAATATGGAATATGATTCACTCCCTTCAAGTGAAAATAGTCAAAGGTGGTTGATGTTCTTACAGTGCCACCAGCACTGCGTTCTCTCACCTCCTGGTCACACTTGGGACTCAAATTTCTGGCTAAGAAATGAGCAAGAAATGTGTGTGTGTCTTTCAGGATGAGAAAAGAAAGATTCAGAAGAAACCATCTGAATCACTCGTGTTGATTTTTACGTACACGAAGCTACACAAGGAAGAGTCATTTGGTCAGCTCTGTGAAAGGAAAGAATCCCAAATCCTGGCTAACTGGAGCTCAGGTAAATATTCTCCTGGTTTCAGCTCTCACTGCTCACCTTCTGCTCCTGAATCACTGATGAGGAAGCTTTACACTTCACCACAGATGTCCCTGTCCTCAGCACGCTGGAATTAGCTGCACATCAGTGGTGCAAGGAGTGATTTCAAATCCTGTCCTTGGGGACAGGGAGTTTGTCAAAGGCAAGCACTGAAGACATCACTGCTGGGGAAATCCTGCTGGTATTTAAGAGACCTTGATGTTCCCCCTCCACTGGGAATTTGCCTGCAAACGTCTTATTTGGAATTCCCGTCATTAATTTGCTGCCAGTCTGCAGCAAAGACAAATGCTCCTGTCCAGTGTCAGGTCAAAGTGGTGTTTCTGGCATTGTGGGGTTCCAAAGAGGAGTCCTGGCTCTGCCAGCTGTGCATGTCCAGTGCCATGGGACTGATCCCTGCTTTTTTTCCAGGCATGGAGTCACGAGGCTTGAGCCTGACTCCAAAAAGGAGCCCACCATGCCCAGTCACGAGCAGCAGGACGTGCAGTCCGACCCTCACGTGCCCTGAGAGCCAGCTCAGCCCTCACACCCCCTCTGGAAAAGGCTTCAGTGGCAAAAGCAAACCCTGCTGCCATCACAGCTCATCCTGACTCTGGGAAATGGGGACAGCAGACAAATCTGTTTGAAACTGGGCTAAAGAGCTTTATTGAAACACGGGGTCATGCCAGCCCTGCACAGACACAGATTCCAGCCCAGGGAGAAGCAAGGCTTGCACAAGATGTCATTTTTCCCTCCCTCAGAAATTTTCACTGCTAAACCACCCCACGTGAGAACAGACTGGGGAACCTGGTGTTTGCTTTCAGTACACAAAATAAGCCAGGCCCAGGCAAAGCTCCCTGAAATGTCCTGCCCTGTCTGTGCCTGGAACACCTGAAAAAAATCTTACTTTTTTTCCTCTCTAAAGGTGGATAATGCACACACACACACACACACACACACACAAAAAAAAGCCAAAATAAATGAATGCTCTTATTTCACTGAAAATCAGTGATGCCCCTCAAACTTAACACCGTGCAGGACCCTCCCCACAGCCCTGATCAGCAGCAACAGCCAAAACATACCTTGTTTCAGTTTTTTGGTTATTGTCACTTGACATTTGATGCACTTCTTCATCCTCCTGGAGCATTCTGCCACGGGTGACACAAGGAGAGATGACAATTAAGGCCACAACAGACTCAAGAACATCAGATTTGGGCAACCCAAGGCCTCCCTGGGCGATTAAGGGATTGTTCCTGCATGGAATGAGGTCACTAGCTGCTTCCTGAGCTGTGCCCTTCTCTCTTGTTTCATTTTCCCCAGGTCAGCAGCAGACACACCACCTTTAAATCCTCCCTGCTCTGTGCCACTGGAGCTGCTGCACTGGTCCCAGAGGCTCTGGGGGAAGAGGATGAAGCTCTGGCACAGAGTCCTGACCAAATTCCCTGTGGTCACACCATGCCTTGTGAGTTGAACTTGCTGGCAAGCCTGAGCAGGCTGCCCTTGAATCAGCTCAAATGCAAAGAGTTACGAAAGCCAGAGGAGAGGGAAATCCTTCTCAGGAGGTTTCTGAGGGGTGAAGCACTGACAGCCAGAACTGAGGCATCTGGCTCTCCCTCTGAATTACCCAGGCATCTCTGAGCCCAAGAAAAGCAGCCTGGAGTCCCAAGCAGCAGGTGGGCAGAACATTCTGTGTTTTCCAGAGGTAACTTTGGCTGTCTGAGATGCTGAAATCACGCCGGGGTTGCTTCAGGACACAAACAGCACAACAGCTCCGTGTCTGAGCAGGGCTGGATTTCTGACAGGGCAGAGAGGGAGGCTGGGTGGGGGAACAGGGAAGAAAAACATCAAAATAAAAAAAAAGGGGGGAAAAAAATCAGCGTGGACTCACCTTCACACACAATACTGTGCTGGCATGGGAAGAAATGGATGAGCAAGGCCAGCTCTGAGCAGACCAGGCACTCTGTGGGCACTGCCACGCTGGACACACTGAGGTTGGTCATGGTGTTGGGCGTGGTGTGCACACGGCGAAGGCTGCAGGTGATGGTTGAGCTCTCTGAAGAAACCTGCTGTTCCCTGCAAACCAGGAGCCAGCAGGAAATGTGAGCCACAAGCTCCTGCAGCAGTGGGTAACACTGAATTGATCCCTCAAAACGCTCCTCAAAGAGACAGAGCAGCACGTGCTCGGGGAAGGATAAACCTGGGAACCTTCCCTGCCCTGCTGGGAGCAGCTCAGCTGGGATCCTGACTAGTTCTGTCCAAAAAGAAAGGAAAAGAGCAGGGATCTCTAATATTTACACAAGTTTAAAGTGCTATTTTGGAGGTAACAGCAAGGTAACAGCACAATCATCTGCTGAAACCAGTAATGAGAAGTGTCAGCCTGACAGAAATGACATTTTTTAAGCAAAAAAACTCAATCCAACACATACTGAACTGACAGAATTCCTGTGGAAGACGTTAAAGGGACACATTTCACCTGTTATTTGCAGTGGGCCAGTGGCAGCACTGCTGGGTGGTTCCTCCTCCAGCAGGAACAGCACCGAGCCTGTGCCCCCAGATCAAACAGAGCTCTGCCTTCATGTTTGCAAAGTCAAAATCCAAACAAATGCTTCCAGAACCCGAGCTAAAGCCAGCTTTGACTTGCTCTATACTCCCCCTCTGGCATTTTCTCAGCTATTTCTCTTATCAGCTTCAAAACAAGCGTTTATCTAGGCCTGGGATAAATTCTGTGGGTTTTGGTGCCCACTCTTGTCGCACTCTCTTTAAATAACTGTCAATGAAGAATCAAATGAAAGTAAAACAGAGCCCAGGATTACTCTGCAAAGTTGCTCTTGGCCTCAGTGGCCAGGCTCCTCTTGGCCTCGGGGCTCTCTATGAGTTTGCACAGAGCCACATTAATCTGCTTTTCCCAGCCCTTCCAAACTCAGCACACACCCTCACATAACCCCTCCAGAAACACGGGGCAGCTCCAGAAGAAACAGGAGGTGCTCAGGGTGACATCCAGAGGGTCTCAGAGATGTCCTGGAGCAGCTGCAGAGACACCAGGGCTGGGGAAAACTCTGCTTTACAAGCGTTTCCTGAGGCTTACCTGAATTTCTGTGAGAAGTCTTTGACGATCTGGACGATCCTGCCATCTGTAATGAGGTCCAAAGGAGACTTTCCCCGATGATTTGCATAATTAATGTCTGCTCCTTCTTGTGCTAAGTAGCAGGCAATGGCAGTCCCAACATTCAGCTCCACGTTTCCCAGGAAGCCAGAAGCCTGCAGCTAAAAGAAGTTGAGAAACACACTCTTGTCAACAGAAGCAGTTTCTGATCCTCTGCTCTGATTTGTATCAGAACTTAAATAAAGTCTTAAAACTTGCAGTTGGAACTTGAAAGTGGGACTTCTTGAAAGCACACGGAGATTCTTTTGGCCTTTCTGTAAATAATGGGTTCAAATCTTACATTCCAGGGCCAAAAGTGCCTCAGGCTGATCCTACCTGGTGATAATCCCTACAAATCAGAGAAATGGGCATTCACTTCTCCAGGGAGTGAAAAGGAAGAAGCTGAGGACCCCACAGAACTGGTGAACAGCTGCTGCACAGGGCCCTAAGTGACAGCTATTTAAAGAGTCAAATTTTCATGTGCATGATCCCAAATAATTTGAAGTCAAGTCACATATTCCACTGACTTAAAAGACCAGAGGGTGTCAGGCAGGGCAAGTAAAATTAGATGTGAAGGAATCTACAGCATTTAGAGATGATGTTACTGTAAATAATATTGGGAATGACATGCACAGATCCCTCTTTAGGACTTCCTGCAGTTGGGACTTTGGCCCTGCCCTTGAGCCATCAGTTCCTGGTGGTTTAGTAAGGAGCAGGATGGAAGAGCAGTGCACTGGGCTTTTCCAAACAGCTAAAAAGGAGGAATGGGTGTCATTTCAAATTAAATAATAATAATTTTAAAATCTATACTGGATTTTCAAGTGAATTAAATTATCCCCACACCTTTGGCCTATCCTACAGTGACTTCCAGATCTTTATATCCATGGATACAGAGCAGCACAGAGAAATCCAGTTCAGGCTTTGTGACAGCTTTCTCCTTCTCCTTCAGCCTGCCCCATCTCCCCTCTCCCCCTGCTGTACATCTGCAGATAACTGGGGTGTCTGTGGTCAGCTCTCCTCATATTTTCCATGCCACCAGACAGAAATTAATTGCTGTGGTTCTGGGGCATGAATTAAACCCAGGAGTCTCTTGGCTCTGCAGCTGGATTCATGACCTTTCCCATGTCAGGAAAGAAGTGCACAATGCTCATAAAAATATCAGAGACAGCTCTGAGTTGTTGTCTGACTACGTCAAGTTTCATGCTATAAATTCAGGAGGATCTATTCCTGCTTTCCCACAAGCAAGGTTTGTTTCCACGCTCCCCATCTGCGCTGGCTTCAGAGTCTCCCTACCTTCCTTCACCCTCTGGACCCCCCAACCTGCTGATGCCACGCCACCGAGCATTTCCCTGCCCCTTGGTGCTGGAATTCTGCTCCCAGCTCACCTTGGAGAGGAGGGACGCCCCCATGTCCCCCTCCCGCTTCTCCACGGCGAGGGCCATGAGCTGCTGGCGCTCCAGGGCGATGTGCATGGCCGTGTCCCCGTCCTCGTCCTCGGCGTTGACGTCGCTGCCCTGGCTCACCAGCAGCTGCACCATGCCCACGTGGCCCTGGATCACAGCCAGGTGCAGCGGGCTCTGGTTCCGGTTGTTTTTCAGGTTGACGTCGCAGCGGCCCTGGAAAAGCAGGGATTGCACCACGGGGAGTTGTGGCTGCTGAGCTTGGCTGGAGAGCTGTGAGTGCGGGGCCTGGGAGGGCCCAAATCCCACCTCATCCTCGCTGAACCTTCCAGTTCCAACCCGCTTTGTTCTTGGCCAAGACACCTTTCTCTCCTCCCTGCCAGTGCCACAGGAAAATCCCCCCCGGCAATGCCAACCCCTGCTCTTCAGCCTGGCCAACAATGCCAGCTCTTCAAAGGGACAGGGACATCCCTGGGGGACCCAGTGTTAACTCAGGAGTGGTTGGGGAATGTGGGACAAATGCAAGTGGGACAGGTTTTCTTGAGGGTGGATTTGGGTTATTTCTTACCTCTTTGATGAGAATTTCAGCCACTTCCATGTGGTTATTGAGAGCAGCGAGGTGCAGGGCAGTGAATCCATCTTCCTTTTTGGAGTCCACCAGCTGCCGAGCCCTGGCCAGAATCTTCTTTATGGCCCTACAGAGTTGGAGAGGTTAACAGAGATGGAAGAATTCATGTGTGCCTCTCCTGCTCAGGAGTTACCAGTGTCCACCACAGCAGCAATGAGGAGCAGCTCCTCAAACTCACAAACTGAATTACAAGAAATCAACAAAAGCCCTCAGTTATCATTTAATAAAGTAAGGTAAAGCCACACTGCTTTGAAAATAATGAGCAGATTTATCCTTGGAAGAGTTCCAGAGGCTCTCAGTCTTTACTAAGACCTTCTCCTGTCCTTCCAAGTGTGAACCCAAACATCTGAGACTGTCCAGAAACAGAGAGATTTCCTAGGCTAGGGAAGCATGAGAAAGATGGGATGGGGAAAGCAGGCAGGAGCTTCCTGTGAAGGCCTGAAGGAGGCCAACAGCCCTATCCAAACCCAAGAAACGTGTAACCAACTACCCAGAGCCACACCTGCCACCCTCTTGGACAGCCAGCACAAATTAGTATCTGCAAAAGGCATAAAAATGGGGGAAAAAAAGGTCACTTACAGCTTGTTGCCTTTCAGAGCAGAATAGTGGAGCAGGTTGAAGCCTTGACAGTTCTGGACAGTGAAATCTATGTTGGGAACTTCAGTGAGAATCTCAATCACGACTTTGTAGTCCAGAGTGATAGCATAATGCAGGGGGGTGTCTCCCTGGGAATCCTACACATGGAGACCCAAGCAAACACAGGTTACCAACCTCAGAAACTCCCTGTGAGCTGCTGAAAGTCCTGACCAGCTGTGAGGGACTGACTCAGCACAGAACAGCACCACCACCCCACAGGCACACCCTAAAAATGGGCTGGGCCCAAGTCACCTTCACTGCCTGCCTTAAAAATCTTATTGCTGGGAACAGGAGTGTTGGAACAACACACAGGAACAGCAGCTCAGCTCTCCCTGGAAGCCTGAGTCCAGCAGAGAATGCTGATGTGATGAAGAAGGGGCAGACCCAAACCTGGAATTTCAGAGTACTGAAACCCAGGAATATTTCCCATGCATTCTAAGAGAACGACTTTCAAATTCTACGAAGCCACAAATGGTGTGAGACATAAAGAAGCACCTCCCCACCTCAAAAAAAACCCCTCAAACCCCCCCTCAAAAAAACCCCAAACACCTCCCTGCCCCAAATCCCTGCAATCCCAAACTTACTGGGAGGTTGACATCACAGTTGAGCTCACAGAGGGCCCTCACCACCTCTGTGAATCCCTGGCTGACAGCAACGTACAGGGCTGTGCACTTTGCATGGTTCAGCAGGTCTGCACTGGCTCCTTTAGCCAGGAGCACACGGGCAACCTCAGCTTGGTTTCTGGTTAAAAAGCAAGGACAAAACCAGATTAGATCCAATCCTGTGCACACAGTGAATTCCTTCTCTTTGCAAAGCAACAGAACTCAGGTTTTGTGTCCTCTCAGCCTCACTCCACCTCCTCTTAGTGTCAAAAAAAAACCCCACATGCAACAAAACCTGCCCAGTTTGTGCTCTCTGCTCTAAATCAACAGGAATTCCCACTCTTAATGAGGAATTATTCCCTAGTAACTGATGATAGAACTCAAAATCTCATCTTGCTCTGGAAAACACACAAACTTGCAGAACCCAACCAAACAAATTGATCTCATTCAACCAAACCACCTCCCTCATCCCCTTGGAAAGAGTTTAATGACTGAAACCTCCTTATCAAATTTTTTTTTTCTGATTCCCCCTGAAAATTCCTAGCATGGAAACTGAACTAGAGGAAAAACTATGGAACATGGAAACTGGAGGATGAGAGATCCTTGTGCTAAGAAATCCTGTGCTAGACAGAAACCCTTCTGGGAAGAAGGATGCTGTTGCAGAGAAAGAAATGCTCCTGTGGGCTGAAGCTCAAAGGCCAATTCCCAACATAAAAAACCAGAGAAAAGCCTCCACCAGCCACACATCCTTCACACAGAGTGTCCACTCATTTCTGGAATAGAGGTTTTCCATCAGGGACAGCACGGGGGCAGGTGTCCCACCCGAAGGCTGCGTAGTGCAGCGCCGTGTCCCCCTCGTCGTCCCGCAGGTTGACGTTGGCGTGCGCCTGCAGCAGGGTCTTCACCACCTCCAGGTGCCCCTGGTAAGAGGCAATTTGCAGGGCAGTCCTGCCCTGGTTCTTGGCATCGACCTTTGGGAAGGGCAGAGACACAGAAAATTAGGGATGACCTTGTGCTGTGCCCGGAGCAGGGTGGGAGCTGCCCAGAAATCCCACAGAGCCCGTGCCCTGCTGGCTCCTCTCCTGGCCAGCAGCTCCCAGCTGACCTTGTCCCAGAACATTTTGGAAGGGGAAGGGGACAGCACGTTTAGACAAGAGGGGAGAAGGGAGAGAACAGAGCTGGAAGCCAGGGCTGTGATGGCAGAGCCCTGCTGCCAAATCGCTCTGTGCCTGTGAGCACAACGCTCCTTGATATCCCTGCCAACAATTCCCTTCCCGAGAGGAAAATGTGTGAGGAAATCAAATTAGCTTTGCATAAGGCTCTGGAGGTGCCAAGTCCCCACTGTGCTGTGCTGCTGCAGGTACTTCAGTGGGTGCAGTGGCTGCAGGGGAGATCTCAGTGCTCGAGTGCTGCAGTGAGAGTTTTGGAGAATTAAAGGCACTGAAGAACAAGAGGCGAGAGGGGAAAAAAAAGGCAAAGCAGCTACTGAAACCAGTGGGAGGCTTAGGAGAGGAGAAGGAGCCACAAAACCTCAGCAGACTGGCAAGGAGAACAAGTTAATAATTAAGGTTTTTTTTCCCCTGCAGCTGATTTTATGCAGCAGTCAGAGCAGGAGAGGCAGCACTTCCCTGGATAGGCTCAAAATGATGGGCGAGTCCTTTGGGCAAAGAGGAATTAGAGGTCACTGCTGTTCTTCCACCTCCACGAGGCAGACAGTGCTGATAAGCTGGACAAACCCTGCCAAGCAATTCCAACCTGCTCTAAGTGAGCCTCAAATCCAGCCTGATCTCTGTAAGACTCCAATAGAAACAGCTAATTTATTAATATAAATATTGGAGTAGAAATAGAAGTCTAATAAAAATAACTGATCATATAATGGATTCCTTACTCGTGGGACTTTCCTGTCTGGGATCAGTTTGAGAATTGCAGGTATTTGTGTCTCCTTCCCAAACCCAGAAGCCCCATCAAGTTTATAAATAAAGACTTACAGTAAATACCAGACAAATAACCACTAAAACAGCTTCACAGGGGTTCCTTCAGAGCTGATCCTGCTTTTCCTGGGTCACACCCCAGCTCCTCCTGCCAGCCCCACAGACACAGCCCCAACAAAACCTCTTTTTGTTACCAGTGGTTTCCAAGGACACACTGCTGAAAGACTTTGGTGGTTCCTTTTTTCCCCCCCTGTTCCTAAACCCCAAACCCCTCCCCGAAGGAGGTTTCAGGAGATGTGATCCTGACAGTTTGGCACTCTGCAGGCACAGAAATTGTCCAGCAACAAGTCCAGCCCAGTTCCCTGCTCCAGTCAGACATGAGATAAGACACTGCACAGATCTGGGCAGCTTTTCTCCCTCCTGATTCCAACAATGTGATTTTTACAAGGTCCTCTAAGGACAGACACAGCCACACACAACCCCTGGCTTTCTTTTTCAGCAGATCCTCTGATATCTGCTCCTGTTTTCCTATGGATAAACCCCTCTCCCCCTCATTCTACAGCTGCAGTGGCCACACAGGAAATCTGGGAAAAGCCAGCTTGGGAAAGGTGCTGTAAGGACTTTAGTTCAGATTTAATGCCACAAACTAGAGGCATAAAATATGCACAATGTAACTTGTGAATTTAATCCTAAATCGCAGCAAAATAATATTCCAACTGTTAGGAGATATCACTAGGCCTGAAAAATCTCTTATTTTTCTCACATCCTTTTCCCTGCCTGACTACAAAACTTTATGACAATGTTTTAAAGAGCAGAAACAAAGGAAAAAGAACCATTTTTGTCTTCCAAACTTGCCTTGTCTGGGTATTTCTGGAGGAGCTCCCGGACTTTGGCTGCGTTGTTGAGGGCTGCACAAATGACCAGGCACCCTGCGTGCTCCGACTCCGTCCTCTGGGACAGCAGCTTCTCCAGGACAGTCACCAAAGTACCTGAAAAAGGGACAAAAATGGACCTGTCACCACACAACTCTCAGTGTTTGAGGGGACAGAGGTGTCGCAGCTCCCCAGGCGGAGCAAAGTGAAGAATTTTGCAAGTTCTCCCTCAAGTCTGACTTGAGCCAACAGCTCAAGATCCATCTGCATCAGGAAAACAAACAAATCCTGGCAAGTCTGTCCTCTCTCCCACGTGATCCTGACATCCAGAGGAAATCAGGATGGTCAGGCCATGAAAAAGTTTATGAGCAGATGTGCAAAGCACCAAAAAAATCCCCTCCATGCACCATGTGATCCCAAACTCGATTTCAGGGCAGACTGGGCAAAATAATTGTTTATTTCACAACAGTTCCGTGCACGGACCTGGGAATATTTCACAAGCCCTCAAGAATCAGTGTCCTTGTAGAAGAACCAGGATGGAACAGGGAACTGAGACAGGACAAGGATGAGGCAAATACTGAACCTAGGGCAGTGCTATGGTTAGCAATTCTGAGTCGTAAATTCTGTATTTTCCTGTTAAGCCCAGCATTTCCAAATCCTAAATCCTGCATTTTCTGGTCAAGGCCAGCTTTGCTTGCCCACTAAGGCACAGCTGGGCTTTATTTGGTATTTTCCCATTAATCCCAGCATTTCCAAGTCCAAAATTCTGCATTTTCCCACTAATCCCAACACTTCCCAGTCCTAAATCCTGCATTTTCCTGCTAAAGGCCCAGCTTTGCTTGCCCAGTAAGGCACAGCTGGGCTTTAATTCTCCAACCACAGAAGAACATCTGGATTTTACCACCCTCCAAAGAGCTGGACCAAAGAGCTCCCAGCCCCTGGGGGACCAGGCTTGTCCCTCACTTTTGGATTCCTTGGCACTCTCTGTGGTCATCAGGTTGGCCTCCTCCTCCCTCTGGTAGGCTGTCAGGCAGGCAGGGTTAAAGGTCCAGGACTGTCCCCCCACTGACACTCGCAGATCTCCGTCCCCATAGACCTTGATCACCTTCCCAATGTGCCCCAGGGTCTGCAAGGAAAAAAACAGGATTTTTTTTTCCCCCCAAAGCTGCAGTTCCCAGACCCAAAGCCAAGGTTTTGGGGTTTTTTTTTCGCAAAGCTGCAGCTCCTGCTGTGTGAAAAGAAGCACTGGACAAGTGACACACTCGCAGACAGCTCCCACTTCGAGGACACCAGAGGGTTCTCACCAGTTTCTCTCTCACTGGTTTGGCATGGAAGGGTTCTCCCAGACACATGGAAACGTCTGGGGAGGGAGGTGCTGATAAGAACTGATCAAACTGGGGACTAGGGATGGTTTCCTCTGGGCTTTAACTGCTCCTGGAGGATACCTGCATCCCACTTTTTAGCCACACTGGGCTGACCATTTTTGCACTTCCCTGCCTCATTCCAGAGAATCAGGGAGGATGTCAGAGGACTTTGCTTATGGAAACCTCTCACGTGAGTTGGAGGCAGCCAAATCCTTTTTGAGGGATTCCCCCTTTTCCCGTTTGGGTGCTGTGGACACGACGGCGTCACCGAGAGCCACCAGCACCAGGGGCTGGGCAGGGACTTCCCAGCAGGAATTCTGGGGGGGATACCAGCCCATCTCTAAGTGCTCAGGGCTTGGGGGAAGCTCAGGAGGTTACTGGACTGTCCTGGAACTGGAACTGGCGCACACTCACAGGTGCCATCTCATCTGTCCACTCCCCATGACCAGGTTGGAACCGCTTCACTGTTTCCATATCATCTATCACCCGGACCACATCACCAACCCAAAAGGTGTTGAGCTACAAGAAAAAGAAAGTCATAAGCTTTTGGGGGATGAAGCCACACACACACACACACACATACACAGAGAAAAAAAATAATAGTGATCAGCCCCTCCGCCCCACTCCCGAAATCCCAACAAACAAGACACCCACCGAGCCAAAAACCAGCAAATGCAAAACATAAATGTGGCTACAAGAAAGCTGTAACCACTGAGCTGCAAAACAAACACAGTGCAATTCTGCTTTAAGCCAAGTGCACATTAGAGTAGGGAAATAATTTGGAACAGGCAGTTCCCCAACTTCTTTTCCTCCAAATTGTTTGTAATTAATACCAGATAAAGCATGGAAGTTTTCTGGGTCCATCTCCTCGCTACACCTGGCTACACTGGAGATTTTAATTCACTCTAATAAGGAAGTTAAATCTGTTTGTTATTTAAAACAGAAAAGGGAAACCAGGGTTTATCTGTGCTGGTAATTTGCCAGATGCTCCCTCTGCTCACTGAAGGAAGGGAGCAGTGTCAAAACACACTTTTCAGAGCAGACTGATTTTGTGCAAAACAGTCTGACACTGCATTTTCCACCGGTGTTGGGAGTTTTCAGCATTGTGACCTTGCTCAGGTCAAAATCTCGTGGTCTTCCAGCAGCTTCTTCTCTACCTAATTATCTTTATTTCTAATCATCCACTTTTCAAAGTCCTCAAACCTCTGGGGAAGGCCAGAGCTGCGAGATTGGAAATGCAGCCACAAAATGAGAAGGGCTGGATGAAAGACTCAGAAGAAATGAGAGAGAAGCGAGACAAAGACGCAAAAAAGAACAACGTGGAGACACAAAACAAGGAAGAACAAAAGAAAAAAATCAAAGGGGAATTATGTGGGAAAAGGTTCATCACAAGGGAAAGGCAGCTGCAGAAGGGATGAGGTACTGGAAGCTGAAATTAAGAAATGCAGTTTACCTTAAGGACTTACAAATGCAAAAAGTTCCTAGAACAGGACAATTGTGTTTGTGAGAGCAGGGTGTTCCTTCAGCACCTGCTGGGGACACTCTGAGCCCTAACCCAGCAGGTTCAGTGATTTCCTTGCAGCATTCCCAGACCAAGCCCAGCACCTACCTTGGTCAGGGCTCCAGGATGGAAAGTCCAGCGGGTCTCACTGTTGAACTGGACCCTCACGTCCCCTCTGTCCGTGATCCTGTGCACGGTCCCTGTCTGGCCAATGAACTTCGGATAGGAGGGGGAGACAACAAAAAAAAGGAGGGGAAAGCCCCTAAATAAATCACATTTCTCAATAGTGGGGAAAGAAGGCATCCAAGGCATAGATGGCTAAATCACCCAGCATTTCCCATCCACAGAGCTCCCAAACCTGCTCTACGTGAGAGGCAACCCTTGTTTTTCTACAAAAGGAGGGGAAAGGCTCCTCTAAAAGCTCCTCTGAAGGAGCAGCAGATTGGGGGAGGAGGGGGATAGGAATACAAAGAGCAAAGATGCTTGAGAACGCAGCACAAATTGTCCTCTTTCCAAATGACACAGGTGGGCAGGGATTCCAGCATTGTTCTGCGTTATAAAATACCAGCAAGGCACACTCTGAGAGGGGAAAAGGGGGCAAGGTACAGGAAACAAAACAGAATTGTGTGGTGCAGGGTTCTAGGTCTGCTGTTCTGGCAGGTGCTGAGCAGCTCATGGTTTATAAAGAGGTAAAAAAATGCCAGTTTCTGAGGTGACAGGAGGTTCCTGTTTCTCTGTTTAACGTCCCTCTCTACTCCTGTATTCCCCAACAACAGAAATTCAGGAGCACAGAGGTTTAACAACCAACAACACACACAGCAACACCCCAAATCTACAGCTTTGGGGGTGTAATCCTTAGCTGGAATAAAAAAATTCGTGGCTCCACTGGCAGCTTTGTTAAAGCTCATCAGCAGATGCCAAGTTCCCGCCTGCCAGGCTTAAAAAAAAAACCCAAAAAAGAAAGGCTGATGCTCAGTTAGGAGATTTCCACACTGAAACCAAAATGACAGAGTTTGCCTTGACATTTTAAAGCCTGATTTCAAAAGGTCTGCTCACCTACAGGGCAGGTTGGGCCAGGATACATATTTAACCTATCTTTTATAGTTTTAAAGCATTTATTCATGCTATTCTACAGTAATAGGTGCTATTTCTATCTTTATTTCCTCCACTCTCTGGGGTTTTTTAAGACAACAGGTGACAGCAGACTGATGGCTCTTCAATTTAAAGGCAACACCAAGCTTCAAAAATATCATATGGGCTGAGAAATTTTAGCCCTGGCCAGGGACAGAGCCCAGTGTTGACAAAACACATAACTTTCATTACCAGTAATGCACAGCACAAGAGAAGCCAAGCAAGGAATGGATCCAGAACTCCAAAGAAAAGATCCGTGGCTCATTTAAAAACAAACAAACCAGTCATTATTGTCTTTTTTTTTTTGCTTCCAAGACTTTTGCAGGGATCCACAAGGCCACTCTCGTCCGACAGAGCCTAAAAATAACTCTGACTCCAGTGTCCTATCACTAAAAAAATCTGTATTTGTGATTCGGTCAACTCTAAGGTCACACAAAGATGTTCTGGTAACTTCCTGAGCAGTGCAGGATGAGGGAGAGGCTGGAATTGCATCCAGGGGAGTATCCAGGGACATACCTCGGCCATTTTGGGATTCCAGCCTCCGTGGCCCTCCTGCATCTCGCGCAGGATGTCGATGTCCAGCAGGCACTTCACCTTGTCCCCGTGCTGGAAGGGGTGCCTGTCTGTGCTCTCCTTCCTCTGCAGCTCGGCTGGTTTCCCTGGGGACAACAAGGACAGCACCCACGGGCATGCAGGGTGCAGTCACACACCTTGGCTTCGTTACAGGGGCTGAAAATTAACATTAACTGGGGGCAGAATGGTGCAAACCCCTTTTCATGCCCTATACACTCCATAGGGCAGCACTGTGCAGAGGAATCAGTAGGGTTTAACTCTTAACTGGATATTAATATGAATTAAACATAGGCAGCTCTAACAAGACACACTTTGTCCCTCTGCAGAGCAGGGAATGCCTCTCAGGCCGTGGCAGACACCAGGAGCTGTTCTTAGCAATCCACTCACCCACAACTGTTCAGACACACCCACACAGCACCCAAAATTAGTTCTTCCCTCCACAGGCAGCCACAGAACTGACTCTGAGGAGTGCCTTGCCCTCCTACCCTTCCCATGCAGCCATGCCCCTGGAATGAAACTCCTCATCCAACCCTTCCCTCCCCTCATGCTCTTGCCAAGCTGCTCAGGGAGAGAAAAGTCTGAGAAAGACTCATAAAAGTCTGCCTGAAAAGTTTTATCTGAAAGGTTGGATAAAAACCCTGATTCTGCTGCTGCAGACACAAAACCAGACCCCTCTGTTTTCCTTCAGGGGAGCCAAAGGTGGTCCCTGCACCTCATTAAAAAAAAAACCAACCCCACAACTAAATTACACCTGGATAAAAAAAAGCTTCAAGTCCAAAACCACAAGGAGTCTCCTTGGATTTAAGAGGAAAGGTGGATTGCAGCAAGTTGCCAATACAGACTTCACCTTTTCCCATCACTTCCTCTGATTTTTGGATGTTCCATTCTCCAAAGTCTCCCTTTGGTCACATTCCCCACTTCAACACACTTTGGGCTCCACCAGGAGAGTGTTTGCTCTCTAAAAGCACAGTGAGCAACAGCTTGCCTGGAGAATGAAAAGCTTTGGGTGGACAAATGTGACAAAAGTGAGAAAAGCTGGATTCTCTGTAACAGAGTGGGAGTTTCCTGCATTTCCAGCAGAGGTTGTATTCCTTGGGGTACAACTGTGGGCATCTGATGGTTTCACCACTGAAAGGCCAAACTATTTCATCAACAACTCTGAGATCAAGCGGTATGTTCACACACAAACCCAGTTCTCTCAAATGATGCTCATTATTGTGGGAACTTCAGAAAATCAGGAGGTGGTTTTGTGTCTTCCAAACAAAAGGGCTTCAGCGCCAACAACCACGTGAATCACAACTTCTCAACACAGACTTCTCTCAGCAAAGATGTGTCTCCACCCACCTAATTTTGGGAGATGCTCCTTGTAGTAGAAGCCCCCAGAAGCCTCCACAGTACATTTGAGGTCCACTTTTCCCTTGTGGCCCACCCTGTAGACGTTGGTGGTTCCATCTGCCCAGGTGACACTGGCAACGCTGCGGCCGGTCTCCACATCCCAGCCCCGGATATCGACCACGCGGCCAGTCTTACCCTCACCCCCTGAGGGAAAAAAAGGGAAAATCAGGAGAACTGGACCATGAGACAGCTCATTTTGATCAGTCAGGAGGGAATCTCTGGGTTAAATTTGCTGAAACCCTGCGAGACACTCATTTTGGAATGATTCTGTGGAGAATTCCTGGTGTGCAGGAGCACGGCCTAGTTAAGGAACACACACATGGTGTCATGGCACCACACCGTGGCAAGAAAAAAAAACTCAGCAGTGCTGCAAAACCCACCCAGGATCTTTAAATCTCTCCCCAATACCAGCTAGGTGGAGAAACATCAAATAAAGGTTGTTTTCTTCAAGCAAGGACGCTGGAAGAATCCAGAGCAGGAGGACGGATGTGTGGAGGTGAAGCTGGGCACTGGGACGTGCTCCCATCCAAGAGACAACACTGAGCCTCGTGAAGGCAGTCAGGGTTTGCAGAGTCCCAACCAAGTCTGCTGCCAAGTCACTCTCTGGTGCACTTGGGCAAGTCCCAGGACTTCCCCAAACGGGGACAGCAACATCTGTCTCACTGAGGAACTTGTGCTTGTCTGCAAAGTGCTGCAATTCAACAGCTTAAAGGAGCTGAATTCCTCATCCAGCAGCACATCTGAAAAGCACAACACCAACACTGGGCTTTGGTGCCAGTTCTACTCATGGCAAGACCACCACAGCCGTGGATGGGGGCAGCTCCACCAAAACCAGGGCTCATGGGAGACCAGCTGAGGGCTGGATTTGGGGTTCCTCTCACTGCTCCTGCTCAGGGAGCTGCTTTCAGGTCACCACCACCGGAAGCAGCACAAGTCTCAGACATGTAAATGCTGCTGTGATCTCAAAAGGATGGATAAGCTGTATTGAGCATAAGCTGCTTTTGCTCTAGACCCTGCGAGTATCCACGTCCTCCACTGAACCCAGAGCTGCAATAAATGGCAGAGTCACCCTGGGAAACCTTTGAACTTCTGACTTAATTCTTAAGGGGCAAAAGGAGCTGTAAACATGTGTGTCCAGGGCTCTGGGACAAACGGGCTGGGAAGCTCCCTTAGCCCTGGAGCACCACACAGAAATTGCTATCAGTGAACTGGGGACAGGCATTACACCCCAAAAGCAGCTTTAAAAAGGCATTTTTGTCCCACTGCACTTTTCAGCCTGAAGGTTTCAATTCCTACAGAAGGCAGGAACCACTCTGCAGTAACCACAGAGTCCTTCATCAGTGCATCATGTGAAACCCTCCTTATAGAGCATTTCTCCTCATCTTCTTGAAACTATCCAAATTAAGGACATTCCAAAGAGCTCCAAAAGAAAATGGATACTGTACACAAAGTCAGATCAAGCTTCCACTATCAATTAAAGTTTTTTCAAGACGAGAGGGGTCTTTATTTTCTTGTAACACGGTGTGCATTTACAATTTTACACAAGAACTTCCAGGATGGTTCCCAGAGGTTTTCCCATATATGAAAGAGGAGCAGCAAAACTTCCCTCCCATGCCCTGAATGAGTGCACACAGTTCATGTCAGGTGTGTGACAAATAATACAAGGAAACAAGGCATGTTTAATGCCTTGCCTGCATCACCTGAGCAGCTCCCCTAGAAGCTCAGCACATGGGTTTTCAACCAGCAATTTGCAAAAATAAATTAAAAAAAAATATATAAATACAAATAATCAAATGGTGCTTTACAAGACATCCCGAAAGCAGCTTACCATCCTGGTTACCCCACTCCCAGTCAGGCCCACGGACTACTTTAGCTCCCTGGAAAGTCCCTTTTAATGTGATGCGAGTCAAATTCTGTCGAGGGCTCACCAGGACCCTGGAAAAACACAGTAAGAGAAAACAAATGAATTTGTTGTTGTTCTAGAGGCTGATAAAGCTCTGTCTCAGCTGAGGGCTGTCACAGGAGGAGCACCCTTCACTTAAGGGCAATGGGCATTACTGGGGTGGCCCTGCACGGAGGCGTTGATGGAGCTCAGCACATTCTGTAACCTGAAAAGCAGAGCAGATCAGACCAGCAGTGCTGTGGCTGCACCATCCCCAGTCTGCCACAGACCTTCCCACCTGTCCTGCACCCCACATCCCCAGCACAGACCCCCCTCCAGCTGAAGGGAAAAGGAAAAAGGTACCTACGTGATAGTGAACAGGGGGTCTGATGTCCTGTTAAAGCAGCTCCCAATTCCCATAATGTCACAGCAGCCTCTCTGCTGGCTCTGTGTGTGCTGTCCCCAGGCTGGCACAAAGCCTTCTCATCAGTCACCAAGCCACCAAAATCCACAAGGACCTGCCTGGTTGCTCACCCACGGTACAATCCCCTTTTCTAGGTGCCTGCAAAAGTGCCCCAATCCATGCCCGTGGAGCCCGACAGGCTCTTGGCACCTCCCAGCCCAGACAGAACAGCCCGAGTTCAGCAGCTGTTCCACAGGGCAAGGGGAGGGGAAGCTTCTTGGGGGTAGGGCTGACCTCAGAACACCGTATTTATTTCCCATCTAATACCTCCAGAGGGAAGGTGGAGACTCAGGAGGATAAAAAGCTTATGCCTGAACTTACTGTTTACTTATCCACCAAATGCTTAAGTCTTTTACCTTTCTTAATCTGTTAACAGATCTCCCACCTGTGGTTTACAACCTCATGTGTTTAAAAAGAGGGAGAGACCATTTATGCCTTGCTCTTATGATCCCTGAATGTTCATTACCCAGCTTGGAGCTCAACAGAAGGAAGATGAAGGCCCTTTATTTGGATGGCTGAGATTTTGTCTGGTTTAAGCACCATCAAGGCTGGATATTGTTATGAAAGAAGATAATGACAGTGGAGGGAAAAGCTCAGCTAAAAAGAGACACTGCTCAGCATTCATTTTATTGCACTGTGTCAGGCACTACAGACTGGCTTCAAAAACCAGCGTGGATTTGGGTACAGCCTCTGAAACAGCTCAGATGTTTTCACTGTATTTTGTTCAATGTTTTTCTAATAATTGCTCAAAGATGTGTTAGCCAAGCCTGGAGACAAAGTGATAAAAATACACTTCTCTCCTCCAAACCCTTCTCTCACAAGGGATGGGATTCAATGCAAAGATTCTTAGCGATAGTAAAATAAAGCACTGAGTTAAGCTTAAGATGTTTAAATAGCAAAATACCCACCACTCATTCTATTCTTAGCAGAAGTTCCCTTTTTGGATGCTCATGCAGCAGTAGTCATTCCCCAGCTCAACACTCTCACATTAACCTGCCACTTCCTCTGAAATCTGTGGTTGGGGACCAAAAAATCAAAGCTGAGCAGTTCAGAAAGCTGAGCTTCCTAAAAGCAGGAAAATGTAAGAAACTCCATCTCCTGTCCTGCTGAAATGCTGGGGGCCACCCACCAGAAGTGCCCTCGTTCCCCAGCCTCACCAAAATTCTGACCCTGCTTTAAACCACTGCTGACCAGCACCCCCAAAGAGAGATGCAAGCACCAGATGTCCTGAGCCAATGATTCTTATTAAGGTTTTAATCTGATTCAAAATGTTTTGCTCCCAAATACTGGATAGCAACCAAAGTTACCCAGCGTGATGCAAAAATACCCCTGGGATAAATTTAATCACTGTGATACTGCCTTTAATAACATTGTTAATTATGACAGCACAAGTCTGCAGCCATTTCTGCCCTACAAATTCCAAGGATATTAAATTCCTGTCGAGCCCAGAAAGCATTTGGGAGCATGTGCTGTACAGAACGAAGCTATGGCTCTCTCCAGCATGCTGGAAACCACTCCCTGGGGATGTTCTGCCTGTGCTCAAGTCTCTCTGAGGTGCTTACTCGGCTTTTGACATCCCTGAGAACTCTGCTCCAGCATCTGGAACAGCAGCATCACCCCTGCTTCAGAGAGAGGGATGGGAGACCCAAATCAACTGATCTGGAGAAATTCACATACAAACTACTTTCAATTTGCAGCAGCAAGTCAGAGCTCCTTCACACCAGGCATGGTTGATGTGTTTTGTGAGGCTTTTCTGGTGCAGAAAGTTCTTATCTGAAGAAATAAACTTGGTGAAGGGGACTGGGGAGCACAAGGGATGGTCACCCTGTAAGGTGGCAGGCCATAAATATCACATTAATCCCTTCAGAAAGGCACAGCTCTAAACCAGATTTTCAACTCGTGGGAGACATGAACCCACATCCCTCCCAGGACACACAAGGTCCACCTCCAGAAAAGCCAACACAAAGATCCTGCAGGAACTACAGGTAAAACCGACCTCAATGCAAGTAATTCCAGGTTTTCTAATCCTCCCAGCAAAGCTTTTCCTGAAGCATTTCCAGCAAAGGATAAAGGAAGGCAGTTCTGACAGATGGCTGCTGGTTGCTCAAGCAGGAACCAGACTAAGACAGGGATGCTGGAGAGGGATCAGGATCACAGAAACCTATTTCAGGAACTGTCTTTACCCAGATTTTTTTCCTTTTCAATCCTCTCCCTCCTTGACAAGTCACAGTTCTCCACAAAACCAGCTGTATCTTTATAACACATCTTTGTAAGTAAAAAGCAGTGTTTTTTGGTAACCCCCAAAGTAACCTGGATCAAATCCTGTTCTGGAAGGCCACAGCAGGGAAGGTTTCAGACCAAGGCTACTAAATGGGAACTAAAAAGGTCCCTGCAGACAGTTTTTCACAACTGTGCCCTCAGAGATGTTCATACAGAGCCCTTAAAAGCAGAATATTGCACTGAGAAGATGCAGAAACACCATGAGCACACAGAGTGAAAATGCCTTGTTATCATCCTTCAAACATCATTATCAGCTCAAAACCCAGGCTGAAGCTGGTTTAGAGAAGGTTTCTCTTGCTTGCAGTTTTGATCACGTAATTCCAGAAAAGATAAAGATAAAATATGTCATTGAAACACAGCCCCTGTTCCACAAAACAAACAGAATAATCCCAATTACACCAGGGAAGCCCCAGTGAGGCAATACACCCTGGTGATCACGTTTGGGGTTCTTTAAGGAGGCACAGGCAGCTTGTCTGGCAAATCATGAGTGGGTTTTTTCCTAAAGTAAAATTATATAAATCAGGAGAAAAAAGAAATTTGTATTAATAAATTCATTCATACTTCACGAGCACTTTTCACAAGTCAGGAAATAAAAATGCCAGCACAGAAGAGTCGCATTCGATTCCAAATATTCCTCACCCAAATTTCTTAGCTTGAACTGCCACTGCATAAATAACATATGTTGAGGAGGTTACTATGTAAATAAACCTGCATCCCTTTATTGCCCAGTAATCAAACACCCAGCAGTTGTCACTCAGCTGCTGGATTAGTTCAGCTCTCAGTATAAGCAGCCACAGATGGGAGGCTGGATTGTCAAAGCTGCCTTGAATGGGTCTGCACTGCACAGACCTAAGTCAGAGCACGCACTTGTTGGTGGATCTGATTTCCAAATCCAGCTGGTAACTCCACCAGACAGAGCTGGTTTAAGAATTACAGAGGAAAATAACTGCAATCTCTGTTTTGACTACAGGATAAAACACAATGGGAGAAAATATTTGTATTTCTTATGCCTGATTACACAAAACATTTCCCTGTGCAGCTCGCTGGCTCCTCCAGCTCCATTGTTTGCCAGGAAAGAAAGAAAAACCAGGGCTTGTGAAAAACTATTGAGGTTGTGATTTATTGGTGAGTGAAGGCTAGAAAATAGCCTGGGTGAAATGCTCCACATCTGAAATTCAGCTCAGCCCCACCCCTGAGCAGGTGATCCAAGCCAAATGCCAGTGCTGCATGGGAACATCACAGCACTGACATTCTGCACGAGATTATCTCAGGCTCGATTATTTGCAGAACCCACCAGAGTGTGCCTGACTTCTGCAGCCCTAACATAAACTTGATGAGCTCTGCTTTGCTGCCCTGCTCACAGACACTGATTTATCTCCCAATTACTAAGCACATATTCAGCAAATGGATACAACAGCTCTGAAAAAAAGCTCTTCAGTAAAACTGAGCTGTTCCATCCTTTTAAGCCAAGGATGAGAGCCTCTCCCACAACAGCCATAAAATTCAAACCCAACAAGACCAATACAAATAACAAATTAGGAGGTCAGGAAGGGATTCTCTCAAATAGCAAAATTAAAAAAAAAAATCAGCACTTCCTGTCACCTAAAGTTCAAACCCAGGTCATTTTAAGACCTGAAATAGCCTTCAGGTAAAGGTGTCTTCAAAGCCTCTTTAGAAAACTGATTGGGAACCCTCTGCAGTGTCTGTCTAATCCTCCTAAATCCTGGGATTAGTGACCTGCTACAAACAGGGATGTGTTAGCCTTGCCTGGTTCAGGTGGCCAGTGGTGGCTCTGGCAGCAGCAGGAATTTGGGAAGAACCAAAGGATCCCCATTCCCAGAGAAAGGAGGTGGGAGAACCCTGGTCTCTAAAGGAGACTCATCCTGGATTTCACAGCCACTCCACAACAAAACCCAAATCCACACAGCATTTACCACGTCTTCTTAAATGCTCTGATCTTCTCTTTTTGTCCTTAGGGAACTGCCAAAGGTTTTATCTTCTACTTTATTTGAAGGGGAAAAAAGAGGAGAAAGAAAAAAAAAAGAAAAAAGAACAAGAGAGATGAGTGATCTAAGCAATAGTCAGTGAGTCATAAGCAGGCAATTTCTGCTCTTCCAAAAGGATGCTGCAGTGCCTAAGGCAAAGTGCCTGCACAGCTCAGACCTCCCTTGTTCCAAAGAAATCCTCTCCATGGCATCCTTCAAAGGTGATCTGTGCCCTTTGTTGCACACCAGGACATTCCATTCTTAAAGCAGAGCACTCTCCAAACCCTGGACCAACAAATCACAGGGTTCCACTTGCATTAAAGCAAAGATGTTCCCACTGCTTCCTGCCCCTGCCCTGCGAGGCATTTCTGAGTAAAAGGGTTTTAATTTGCCAGCTCCCTGTGTGAAAGCTGCAGAAAACACCCATTTACTGCAGTTATTGTGCCACCCTCGGTCAAATCCTGAAAGCAAACCCGTTTCTGACAACCTGTTTGCTCCAAAAGCTGAGTGACTTCCAAGAACCACAACGGGAACCTTTCATTCATCTTTAAAACCGCAGCTTTCCACAGCGGGGAGCTTCTTCCTGGAAACTTTCTAATTCCTCTCTGTCCCAAACCTCAGCTGGAATCAATACCAGCCACACAGGAACAGCAGGAAAGGTGTTCCATTGTCCAATTACTACTGCTGGTTTATCCTTGCCCCTTAGTGAGGCTCCCAGAAATCACTGCCACACCTGACAGGCTCATGCTGTGTCTCTTTTTCTTTTCTTTTCTTTTTTAATTTCTATTTTTATTAGCTGCTTGCTATTCTGAACATCCTTATTCCTGCTAACACACAGCAAAGTAAATCAGAATAGTGCTCATTTTACAAAGACCTGGTATCAAGCACTCTGGCCTATGTTTAGAGTTCTTTTTGTCACACAGAGTTGATTTATATCCCATTTTCTCTAACCACTCAACCAGCCACACTCACAGAAAAAAAAAAATTAAAAAAGGCGAAAGAATTTAGGAAAAAAAACCCCAACCCAACCAAAAAGCCACCAAAGCACCATCAGACATCACATTCTGCTCTGCACCTCCACAGAGCTCTCCAGTGCTTCCATGACATTCCAGAGTGGTGCTGCAGTTTCTGGGAAAGTCAAACAATTCACACAGGACAGCTCTGGCCCTGGCAAGTTTCCTGGCCATCCTCCAAGCTCCCTTCTTCACCCTGACAGCAAGAACTGCACTGCCCAATTCCAGCAGCAGCCTGGACACAGGCAGAGACAAGCCTTGCGAGGGAAAATTGCTCTTTTTACATCCTCCACCACTCAGATTCCTCAGGAAAAAAGGGAACGAGTTCTGCAGAGGATAAGTCCTGGGGAGAAAATTACCTAGAAACATGCCTTTTGATCCAGGACAGCATTCCCAGGTGCTCCTGGGGAAGGTCAGGTCCCTGCTGCCCAAAGGATTTCCCACCTGCAGGGTTGGGAAATCCCCAGCACAGGGCAGAAAATTGGGGCTGCTCTGCAGCAGTGCCTTTTTCTTTTTTTTTTTTTAATTTAAACATGAGTAAAATGGTGTACCTTAGGCTGAAATAAAAGACACAAGCAGGCATCCCTGACTAACTACGTGGAGATAACTCCGTTATTAATAGAAAGAGAAAAAAAGCCCCACATGTCTATTTTTATAGAGATGTGTATTTTTATATCTACACCAAATTGTGAGGCTCATTTCACAGTAGGATCTGGCTGGCTTGTCATATTAACACAAGCTCCAGAAACACCCTAATCTGGTGGATAAACACAAGCCTCAAAGCTCAGAGGGGAGATTCTCTGGCCAGCAGAGTCCCTCCTGTGCTAGGACTCAGAATTCTGGCTCAGCCAGAGCTGGCACCACTCTGGCAATCAGCTCCAGGCAGAGCTTCCCACATGGCAGGAAAAGCAGCTGCAAATCCCACACCGCTGCCTTTAGCACAGTAATTACACTTTTCATTCCACAGATGGATGCAAGGCACAGTGGTATTTTTAAAAAGATAAAAAAAAAAAAAAAAGAAAATCAATGACAGAGATATGCTGATTTCTCATTCCTTCTCCTGAAGGCAAGAGGATTACATGATTCATCTTCATGCCCACTTTAGGAGGTGCAAATAAAAGTATTTTTGAGACTATTTTTGAGTTCTTCCTCAGGACAGGAGAACAGATCTCCCATGTTTTGGCAAATCATGGAGGAGCATAAAATTACAGATGCTGTTCCACAGGCATCAGTGCAGCAGTCACCTCCAAAAAAAAATTAAAGTGCAGAGGAGGAGGAGTAAATGAGAAAGTGCTGCCTCTTCAGTGAATAGACCCCAAGAATAAATCAACAATTTGGGAGTGCAAGATCCCTGTGAGCCTCCCTGTGGCCTGAGAACAGCAAATAGCAAAGCATGTCTAGGAAATTATTTAATTGTGGGGGGGATGAGGAAGAGAAAAACCAGAGCAGACATCATTCTTTTGTGACTTTATAAAAGCACTCTGCAGATTTCTGTTTGCTATCTTTTTTTTTTCAAGCAGCTTCATGAAACCTCACCATAATTCTATAGTAGAAACATTTTTGCTCGTGCAACCCAACCAGCAAAAACTGAGCATTGCCCAATAAATTTACATGAACCTGTTGATAAATTATCCAGACATGTACGAGTTAGGCTGTGCTGTGCTATTGCTGGGGTTTTTTTGCACAGCCCTGGGGTGCACACAGCAGGTTGTGGAGAGAAGCAGGATGGAATGGAGCCCCACAAATCTGCTGAGGGTGCAGTGGACTCACGGCTGGGAGTGAGCAGTCTCGTAGCGCTCGAAGGAGTGGGACAGGTCGTGTTTGTTGTTCATGTAGCACTGGGTGCACAGGTCGTAGTCAAAGCACATTTTGCATTTCCACCTCATGCCTCGGATGCCGTGCTTCTTGCAGCAGTCACAGATGATGTTGGGGTGACGGACACCTGGGGGAGCAAAAGGCAACGGGAGATCCACACAAATTCCAGGCTCTTAGAACCACCTTTCCAGAAAAAGATCTTTCACTGAGCCAAGGAGAAGCACAAGTGCTTCTCACACAAACACAGTGCACCTAAAAATCCTGTCAGTCCTGTGTTCATCTCTTTCCAGCTTCTTACATTCCCATTTTTCATCCTAGTCATATCTAAAGCAAATATCTCTGTTCATTACAGCACGAGTGCTGCTCATGGAAGAGTGCCATGCGGAGTGCTGGGCACTGAAACAGCTTTGTTTCTAAAGAGAAATTATTTAAGGGCTAGAAATCCCTGGCACAACTGTTCTGAATGAACCTACTCCTCTAATCCACACTTTACAGAATTAGGGCGCACAGCTGTAAAGAGGACTTGAATGAAACTTGATGAATGCATGTTTTAAAGGGGAAAAAAAATCGTGTACTGAAGGTGATGCAATAATACAGAGTGAAGTGATATGTATAATTTGAAATACCCCTTTCCTGGCTGGAGGGCCTCTCCTCCTAAAGCCACATCTACAGAAGGACAAAGTCAGTGAAAACGTTCAGCTCAGAGATGGGAAGAGGAGAAAAGCAGAGCGTTTGCACAGAGGGGAACAGGAATGTCCTGGCCATGCACAGGCTGAGTGTGCTCTGCCTGCAGGTGCCAAAGGCTGTCCCAGCACATGGCACAGGGGCAGGAGGTGGCTCTGCCAGTGGCTGTGCCCTTGCCCAGGCCCTGCTCACCTATCTGGGCATTGTCATAGAGCAGGAGGTCGTAAGCCCCCTGGAAGCCCGTGCGATAGTTGGTTCTGTTGCCCTGATCCCACTGCACCACCACGGTCTTGTCCGGCGTGGTGGGGCTGCCCGTCCGGCCGATCTCCACCACCGTGCCCACGTTGCCCTCGCCGCTGTCCTGGCTGCCCCACTTCCAGTCCACTCCACGGACTACCCGCATCCCGACCTGCATGCTGGCATGGGGGTCTGGGTCCATGGATCTGCACAGCAAACCCTAAAGCTCCTCCTCGAGAGGGGTCTCGGAGACGGGCGGGATCAGCGGCAGCGCTCGCGGCGTCGTGGGCAGCATGGTCAGCACACCTGGAAATGCAACAGGAATTTAGGTGATGCCACTCCACACACGGCATTTCCCCCCAGAATGGTCTGGCTGGCAGAAAAAGCCCGACCTGCTGAGCAGAGAAATCTCTGTTTTAGTTAAAACTGGGGTTCTCACAGCTTGAGCGCTGACGGGAATGATATAAAAACCAACCAGGCTTCCAAGGCTCATCAGCATCTGCAATAAAACCCAAAAAACTTGTTCCAGAGAGCTGTGAGTGAGGGAAGAGAACTGGGCAAGGAGTCTTTACAAAATTCCAGTACCAGCCCTTGATTCCAAACTCAGGAATAAGCCCAACAGCCACCAGAGACACAACAGCAGCAGAAACAAGCAAGCACAGTGAATAAAATGGAAAGAAATGACCAAGAAAACACCAGCAGCATGATTTTAGCAATAAAAGTCAATCTCAGTCTATTTTTCAGGAAGTCTTCTCACATGCATCTTAACTTAATACCGCACTGTCGAGTTTCACTTGCCCTTCAAGCCGGTTTTGGTTTTGATTTGAGGATACAGGAAGTTTTAAAACTTGAAAGAAGCGTTTGTCCGTTTTCCCCAAGTAACCGCAGTTTTTCAAAAACATGGCCAACGTCAGATAAATTTCAGTCTTTTCCTGTAATTTATCCATGAGCTACAGCAGGAACAGGGAAGGGCTACTGCTCAACCTGCAATAAACCCAGCAGATTTAGTGCTGGGATCAGTCAGACAGGGACAGCCTTCCCAACTGTTGCCATGACAATGGGTAAATGAGGTGAACACCACACAGATGCAGCACATCCTCAATTCTGAATTAAATCAAGCACATTCTTCAATCAAACAGATTCTCAAATCCCTGGTTTTTTCTTTACCAGCACAACAAGACAGAGGAGTGTGGCTTTCAACACGTAGAGCCTGGAAAAATCTCCTGTAGCATCCTCACGCATCCCTGGGTCTCCCTCTTCCTCCCGAGCTATCCAGAACATCCAGATTTTCTCAAAAATTGGGAAAAAGGCCCAAGAGGATGCCAAGAGCTGAGAAATCCAGGTGCCACAAGCAAAGCTCCCCCAGTGCCACGACACAGAGCCAGCTCAGCCCAGGGTGAGGAGCTGGTCCAGCTGAGGGGATGTGGTGAGTCCCAGCAGCAGGAGCAGCTGTGGGCCCTGGGATGCGTTGTCAACGCTCCCACCTACCAATAAAAGCAACTGAAACCACCAAGCCCTAAAAATAAACCCATCCTCCAGCCAAACATTCCCTTTTGAATGCACGGAGGAGTCGTTTGATGCAAAGCCCCATCTCCAGCGTGCAGGGTTAGCCCGATTCCCGCTCAGCTTCAGCATCTCCGCAGCTGCAGCCTCTCCCTGCCGCGCACGGCTGTGACACCCAAACACCTGTCACACGAGAACAGCACCAAACCCAGCTGTCCTCCTGAACTCCACATCATCTTTGCTGCTCATCATCGCTGAAAGTCGCCCTGGGAGACTCTTTCATTTGGTTTTGTGGGGGTGGATGTGACATTGCCAAGCTGAAGGCGCACCAGTGTTTACTGTCTTTAGGAGAGCAGGAATTATCAAAGAATATCCTTTTTAGAAAGCTCTGCAGAGCCTAGTGATATTTTCCCTCTTCCTGCAGATCAGAGATGAATAAAATGGACTATTTATTGCTCCAACTAAGAGACAGAACTGCTTTTTTTTAAAGGCTGCTACGAACCAGTCAAGGCAGTCAAGCAGAGAAAACAAATGGGAACATCCAACAATGCAAAAGGTACAAGAGAAGCACAATTCAATTATTGTTACAGGGCTTTTCCTTAAAGAGAACCACCACAACCCCTTCCTGTTTCATCCAAAGGAATTCCATGCTTAGGGAAGGAAGCAACAAATCCCACAGGGTATTGGGTGGGGACAGAGGGTCACTTCTCACCCAGCCTGAGGAGGTTTCTGCCATTTCGCTGGGCCTTCTTCCTCTCCCCAGGAATGAATGAACCATCACAGGCTTAGAACTTTCAGCATTCCAAGGAAGGCAATGCCAGTTCCAGCAATTATCGATCCAAGAACATTCCAGGCTGTGCCACAAACCCACAAAATGTAAAACCCTACAGCATAAATGAGGATAATCCCTCCCTACCTGAAAAGAGCAGAGCAGGCTGGCACTGACACATCCTGACAAGTGCCCAGCAGAGAATCCCGACAGCAGAGCCAACCCTGCGTCCCAGAAAGGCAAACCCACACTTTCCCTGGGCACCTTCCCACAAATTTTGGATGCTGCCGGAGCTCGGCTGCACACTTGTGATGCTGAATGCTTCTGAAAGAGCTGTCAGTGCTGCAAAAACCACCACCAGCCCCTGGCTGGCTGATCTGAGGACGCCTTCCTAATGCGAATATTCCATTTTCCACACCGGAACGCACCAAGTGCATCCTGCATTCCCGTCTCCTCCGCAGGGGAGATGCAGAACGGGAGGAAAGGGCTGTTCAAAATCGTTAGGAGATGAATTACGGCGCTCTTGTGGTCTGAGCCTTGCCAGAGCAGCATTATTGACTTCCTAAGTGGAAATGTTTCACTCGCTGAAGCAAACACTCCTCCCTCGATGCTGCCTGGGCCATAATTATTCCAGGGAAGGACAGGTATAGCTGCCAGAAATGATTCACAGAGAAAACATTGCTTTCCCATGGGAATTTCAAGTAACCATCAACAAATAATCCATTATAAAAAGTTCAGATTTCTGAATCCTGATCTATATTCTGACCTTGCCTACCGTGACACAGGAAAGAGCAGCCCAGGTGAGTCCAGTTTTAGGAAATCCCACTAAAACTTAATTGGAACAAAGGGAAAATACTTCAGCTTTCAGCTTGCAACATTTTAGCTGCAATAATTGTGGCAACTTTCTGCCAATACTCAGCTGTGACAGCCCAACATCCACCTCGTGGGAGGCAAAGGTTGCTGCTGGTCTGGCCCCACAGCAAACAGAACCCAGTGCTGTAAGCAGCTGACAAAATCAGTGCCTTGAACCTGCTGATCACATTATTTGAACAGCATGGTAAACAGAGGAAGTGTTTAAAAGAAAAAAAAACCAGCTTTTTTTCCTTCCCTTTACACATATTTTGCAGCTTCAATCGTCTTCTGAGGTGAACTGCTCCACTTAAAGGAGATTTGCCCATGCAGAGGATGCTTCCTCAGGGAACTGCAAATCACACACTTCTCCAAAATTCCAAACTTCCCCAATTGCTAAACCCCCAAAGGAAGCCAGTATTACACTGAGCATTTTGAAAATAAAATCATTCCCCATTCCTTACTCTTTTTGTTCTCCTTGACTCTTCCAGTGCCATTAAATGAAGACTTACCAAGCCACTAAAAGTGTAGATTGATCAGCTACCACCACTACAAAGCTTCATGACTTAATTTTGCATATCCTCACACCAGGAACGTCAACACAGACACAATTTTGGTGTAATGGCTGAATTAAATCAGCTCATATGGACTTAAAAACTGCTGGTTTTTAGCAGTACTACTTTCTCCACTACTCCTCTGAGCATTTCCCTACAGAAATAAGGCTCAGCAGGGTTTTCCCCCTTTCCTTACACAAATTTCACAGCTCAGTGCCCACCCAGAGCTCACCTGCACCCCCAAGTATTGTTCCCTACCCGTTTTCCTACTTGCAAAGCAGAAATAAATACTTTTCTATTCTTTAATAACAGACAACTAGGATCAAATACTTCTGCTCAAAGCTTACTTAAGCTGCTAAGCTTATTAGCAAAGTTAGCATCCATGCCAAAAACCTTAAATTCCCACCAATACAGTCACTGTTAGATGAAAACAGAGCAGAAAACCAGGGAAACACACTGGAAATTAATGTTTTTGACCCACCCCCACATGGACAGTGCCTTGCAGCAGAGAAGCTGTGGCTGCCCCATCCCTGGAAGTGTCCAAGGCCAGGTTGGATGGGGCTTGGAGCAATCTGGGATGGTGGGAAGATGTCCCTGCCCATGGAATAGGATGGGCTTTAATGTCCCTTCCAACCCAAACCAGCCTGGAATTCCATGATATTCCCCTGCAAAGCCACAAGGCCTTGATGACACTTTGCTTCCCTTCTCCTCGTCCAGTCAGGAATTCTGTTTAGTCTAAAACTTTACAAAATGGCATCACTGGCACAGGGGAGGGAGGGAGGGGGGAGCAGATGCTGTTTCTGTGGCTTAAACACCAACAGCAGATAAAGGAATCCATTTTACTGATAAATCAGTCTGAGCCGAAATTAAAAAATCAGATATGGGGCAGCTGCCACTGGTGAAACCAATCAATCAAAAAAAACCCCAAAAAAAACCCTGACTGAGGTGAAATCATTCCCAGGGCCCAAACCTCACCTGCTCCCAGAGTATATTTAACTGTATTACATAAACAGAATAAAGCAGGTGATTAATAGGCCTTTGCTCGGGGATTAATATCTTGTCATTTCAGCGTCACCGTACGAGAGCAGGCACAGGCACATCCTGAAACACAGGGAGGAAATGCTAAAAATAACCAGCCAGGCTCACAGTCCCCACCGAGCATTTTACCTCTGCAATCAACACTTGGCCTTTACAAATGCCAGCCCATTGATCTGTTTTGCCCAAACTGAATTTTACATTCCATTTTACGCCGGTTGTGTTCTGGCCATGAGTTGTTCCTTTCCCTTTCAGCGATATTTGAGTGGTTCTCACTCTGCTTTTCCATCTATTCCTTCACCTTGTTAAAGGATGCAGGTCTAAAGGAAGCACCACCAAATTTGTTCATATTCAGGAATGAATAAATTTGTTTAAATAAAGTAGTTTTGTGCAAACTCTTCGTTCTGGCACTCTGGTTTCCTAAAAAATGACCAACAACTTCAGAATAACCGATTTAAATAAATGATCTTCCACCTAAAGGTGGAAGTTATAGAGAAGTTACACATCTTAAATTTTGGGTTTATTATGTGTGAGTATGGCAGGACCCAGAAGCTACAGTGGACACAAAAACTGAACTGAGTTGGCCTTGAACCTTCAATTTAATTCAAGTTTCAGCCCCCCCGTGATGCCAACGGGCACAGAAAAGCGAACCTGCTCCAAAAACACGGCACTGATCTGCACAAAATCCAAACTGGCTTTGTCACTGAGATCTGTGGACTGAAAAGGGCTTTTTGTCAGCAGTGAGTAACAAGATTAATTAAAAAGAGAGTGGCAGTGATCACCCAGGAGCAAGGACACAGCACAGCGTTTTTCATGAATCAGCTCCGTGCTAACCAAAGGACCAAACCATGAAATGAACTGGATTGCACAAGGGTCAATATTTGCCTTAAAACACAGAAATGCAAACACCACCTTTAGGAAACAGCACCACAAACCAAAACTAAACAGCTGGCACTGGCTGCCACCACCAGAAGCTGTGGCACTCCACAGGGTACTGGGTTTGGCTGGGATTCACTTCATTTCCTTCACTGCAGCTTCCCTGCTGCTCTGGTTGGGATCTGTGACCAAAGCATGGCTGACATCACAGAGGGGTTTGAGCTGGGGCTGAACAATCAAAGCCTTTTCTGGTTCTCCCACTGAGGCTGAGGGTGCACAGGAATTTGGGAGGGAGCAGCCAGGGCAGCTGACCCCGAGTGACCACAGGTGCTCAGCAATAAAAACTGGGGCAAGAAATAGGGTGAGGGGAACGTTTGGAGTCTCTTTGCCTTCCCAAGCAATCCTTGCACTTGAGGAAGTCCTGCTTCCTTAATTTTACCCTTCCAGTCCTCTTCCTTGTCCCACTGGGGGGAAAAGGAGCTGCCTGCCAGGGCTAACCCACCCCACACAGAAAGGTGGAATATCTTTTGCCAGGTCAGGGATGCTCAAAATTCACATTTCCATGTCAACATCAATCAAACCCTACAAAAGCACAAGCTCCCTCCAACAGCTTCAACTCCACAGGAAATCTTCAGGCTTCAAATTGCTGAGATCAGTGCTTGTCTGCCCAGTGGAGAATTAAAAGTGATTACAAGCGAAAGTTCACACTGGGCACCTCGTGGATCTCTGTTATTACATCCCATGAGATAATTGCTCATGAGCCCGATGAAATTTCCTTCTGGCTTTTGATGAACTGTGTTCTTTCCAGGAGGGAGAAAAAACAGCTCCAGCCATTTGCTTTAATTGGAGCCGACAGTTTGCAGATTTGAGCCTGGAGCCTTGAAAAAGCTCAGCAGCTGATGAGAATCCACTTTTTCCTCAACAGAAGATCTCAGAGTTAAATTTACATTGCTTTACAGTAAAAACAAATACTCCCTGCCCACACACACAACCACTAGGTAATGTTGTTTAAGGGGAAAAAAAAGCAATTATTTCCTAAGTTTGAATGAAGGTCTTTTTCACTTTGCATAGAAAAAAATGAGGGAATGTTATTTTAACTTTCCCATGCCCTCCATGGAAGATCTCCGTGGAAAAGAAACAAAAACTCAATATTATTGCATTGAGTGATTCCTCTTCCACCTCCTGCCAGGAATCACCACCACTTTCCTGGCCCTTGGCATTAAGAGGTCAATAATCAACCACCTGCATCCCTTGTTTCTGTGCCCAGAACAGTGACAAAAGCCACTACATATTAAAAAAAAAAAGTTTAATAAAGTTAAATACAATCCAGCTGCAGGGCAGCTGGAAAATTTCCATTGCTTAAAGAACAAGCTTAACCAATCCCTCAGGAAGGGTTTCAGTGCACTTCATGATGCCTTGTGGAAAAGGATGGACTAGGTGGCCTCAGCAAAATCCCTTCCAGAACTATTTTCAATCATCTAGAAATAGAGGATCAGACAGAAACATATTCCAACAGTGAGAAATCTGTCTTGGCAGCGGATCTCAGCTGTGCTCTTCCTTGACATTGCTCTAATATATTTCTCAGAGGCAAGACCATCTGGCCCAGAGCTGATGGGAGTGGAGCCCTGGTAAAGCTCAGGTCTGCATCTCTCTCACACCAGCTATCAACTCCTATTTACCATTAAAATCTGAGTAAAAGTTCACAAGCCTCCCATCTAATGACACCACTGCATTGCCTGTCCAGACAGGCAGTAAGTGTCCCCAAAAGTCATTCAAAATCAAAATCCTGATTTACTGCAGGAGCGAAAAGATCAAGAGGAACTAACTCTGATGTCCTGAGGGGTGGCTGAACAGTGGGGCTGAGGAAACACAGAGCTGTGACTCTGGGATAGGGCTGCTCACTGGTATTTAAGACTCTGTACCCTCAGCAGTGGCAGTACAATGGGATTAACAAATCCCCTGAGTGAGGAACCCAGCCTCCTCCAGTTTTTCCAAATAAAAAGCAGCTCCTTCAGCCTGGCACGGAGGGAGCTGGAGCATAAAACCTGCCGGATCCCTGATGAGCCTTGAGAGCTCATCCTACCAATTTGAGATTCCCCTTCAGGCTTCCAGAACGGTCAGCACTGCACTCCTGCCTGCTTTCAGCCTGGAACTTGCCCTTTGTGTGCTCTGGAAGCAGATCAGAAGGTTTAAGTCTAATCTCTCCTGACATGCCTTTGGCCAGGCAGGCGTGTGGGAGCAGAACAAAGTGAGAAGGAGCTGTTGCCTTCCTTTCTCAGCCGAGGTTTGAGGGTCAGCACGTCCATCAATTCACCTCCAGGTCCGTGCATTTAGCAAGTCCAGATGTTACCTCTGTGCTCTGGGCACTCTGGAGAACACAAGAGCGCTCTGCAGATGGGAAATGGAGCTGTAGGTACACATGGGATTGGTGGCAGAGCCAGGAACAAAGCTCACGCATCCCAACTCCAAGTTCTGTTTTCCTGGTCACGGGAAAAGAAGGAAGTTTCAACCCCTGATCCAGCATGCATCCCTAATTTCCTTGGGGTCCCATCAGGGAATGTGGATCAAGGTCTAAGACCCAGCCATTGATGTCCTGCCAGCACACACGTAACTCCACTGATTCCATTTTCCAGCCTAAATGCTGGAAGACTTTTTCTGTATTCTTGGAAATTTCAAACACCACTACAGAGAGAAAAGAAATACTTAAATTCTGCAAGTCTCCCAAGAAACAACAGACTCCACTGTCTCTTTGTGTAAGGAGAATTCAGTGATCTCTCTCCCACCAGAGCTTCCAGGGAGGGTGGATGGAAAGGTGTGCTGGTCTCCTTCTGAGGACACTGTATTACAGTTCTGGCTCCTCCAGAAATGCCCTTGATAAGCCATGAATTAGAATCCTTGAAAAACCACCAGAACTCAAACAGGACTCTCCATTCTGTCCCTGGAAAACAGCAACTGAAAGGGAAGGGCAGGGTCAGTGCTGCTGTGAGTGGCACGGTCACATTCAGCACAGCCCTGAATCCTGCCAGAGCCCAGCAGCACTTCCGTGGCAGAGATGATGAGCAAGGCAAACAGATTTGATGGGAACAGGCAGGGACAACACGACCTCAGAGAGCTGAACTAGGCTGGAGAGAGCCTTCAACTCCAGAGAAACCACCAGGACCAGCCTCTGTGAGCAACAAAATCAGACATACACGAATACAAGGCAGGAGATGAGCTCGTTTCTGAGGCAGCAGCCACAGCTCTGACATCCTGTGCTCCTGGAGCCACCCACTTCTTGATCCAAGCAGCTTAAAAAGCCATGGACATACCCCTTCCCAAGAAAAAGGGAAGGAGACAACTGCAACCACCACACTTACAGTACTTCCACAGGTTTTTGCAGTTTTCCAGACATTTGACAAAGTTTGAGTGGAAAAGGGTTGTGCACGGCACCCCAGTTCTTCCAAACAACCCCAGCAGTGGCCATTGCAGGCCAAAGCAGGAGAGTAAAAGATTCTTCACACAAAAATTTGCCACAGGACTTTCGCAGCCACAGAGCTCCAAACATGCCCTCAAAATAAATGCCAAAACACATGATGCTATACAGCAATATCAGAATAAGCAGAGAATTGAGCCGAGCCAAATATCACACAAATACGAGGCTCCTTCTCATGGCAGTGACTCACAGAGCTGTGCTCTGCAAAGAGGAAGGGATGGGAAATGCATTTACCTTTGGGAAGCCTAAAAAGGGAATAACTCTTCAATAAAACAGAGCCAGTGGTGATGCTGTTAAACGACCACTGGGAAGCTGTTTGTTAATAACGCTGCAGGCACCCTAAAGGAACTCCTGCCCTTCCACCACAGAAATAAGTCAGTCTGAAAACAGGCACAAGGTACTGAAAATACATCAGTGGTAGAGCTGAGACTACAGTGATACCTGATCCCCAACCTACTGCCCTGTAAGTTACAAAAGAACTTTTTAAAGGAATCACCACGTGCCCAAAAGATGTCACCTGCTCCAGACACAAACCTAGACACCTACAACTCGGAGCAGAAAGCAAAGCTCAAAACAGAGCAAGAACTTCTCCAGCTCTGCCAAGGCTTCCCCTTCCTCATCTCCATTATCTACTTGTCACGCAGCATCATTCCCATCCTAACAATGGGGGATGTGGGGTATTTACAGGAGCTGCATCCCCTTGACAATTCACTCCTCCAGATCCTGAAACCATGAATGAAAAATTCAACAGGTAATCAAGCACGGAGGAAGGTCCTAGAAGGATGAACAACTGCATCATTCTTCGTAGCAAGCAGTTTCAGGAAACCATGGAGTTGCTAAACAGAGGAGAAACAAAAATGGTATCTCATTTGAGCCAAATACACTCCTCCTATAGCAACAGAGAAGTGCAGAGGATGTCATGAGGCTCCTAGCCAAAAAGAGAGAAGGCTGAGCAGCAAAGCCAAGCTCAAGTGACCTCCATGAAGGTGAGCCAGGGCTCACTTGCTTCTCAGTGAGGTAGAAATCAGAATTTGTGACATTCAGAAAGTAATTCTGCAGCTTAGCACGGGCAGCAAAACGAGAGCAAACACCTTTAGTGCCTCCGGTGCAGCTGCACCAACTTCTCTGGGTTTAGTCTGGGTTTAGTCTGGCCCTTTCTGCCTCCACTCAAGCAGACCGCAAACACAGAAACACAGGAGAGAAAACGCCACACGTGCCTCAGCTCCGAGCTGCCTTTCCCCACACGCTCCAGGGACACGGAATTCCCGGCAGGAATCACCGCCCTCACCTCAGCCGGCCAGGCCTTACCTGCAGTACCTGCTGGGGAACAGGACGGGTGTTCACAGCCTCCAGGGCAGCCAGGAGAACACGAATGGAGCTGGAGGAGCAGCAGCAGCAGCAGCAGCAGCAGCAGCAGCAGCAGCGGGCGGGCGGGCGCGGCCTCAATCCCGGCTAAAGGTGCCGGAACCACGGCGGCTGAAGGGGCCGGAACCACCCCGGCTGAAGCGGCCAGAACCACCCCGGCCGCTTCCAGCTGCCCCATCCTGAGAGGAAAAACCGGGAAAAGCCAAGCACGTACCTCAGCGCGAAGGCAGAGCCGAGGATCCCCAGAGTCACAATCCCAGCGCTGCGCTCGCCGCCGTCCCTCCTCCATCCCCACAGCCGCGCCCGGGCGGGCGGAGAACGCGGGTGAGGGGCTCGTGTGGGCGCCGGGGCTGGGATCCGCCCTTATCCCGCTAG
>VZRQ01009281.1:23775-55458 GCA_013397975.1 Machaerirhynchus nigripectus | reverse complement strand
GCCCCCTCCGCCGCGGCACATGGGAAGCAAAACTTTTCCTTCTCCTCCCGCCGCTCCTGCTCGGTGCCCTCCGCCGGCTGCCTTCGCCCCGCAGCCCCCCCGGGCCGCCCCCCGGCCGCCGGAGGATGCGGCGGCTCCGCTCGGACACCGGCCCGGGGCTGCGCCGCGTCCCGATGGACAGCGAGGAGTAGAGCCCGGCAGGAGCCTCTCCCGCCGCTCCGAGCGCTGGCAGGGAGCGAAGGCGAGCCTGCGATCGCATCTTCCGGAGGGCTCCGCGAGTTTGCGGAGGAAAGGGGCTGCTGGGCGAAAATAATCGGATGCTTTAGCACCGCCGGCGAGGCAGCGCCGCATCGCCGCGCTCCGGCCCCGCTATGGGCACCGGGATGTGCTCGAGGAGGCAGAAGGGGCTGCTGCAGACCGGCTTCTGCCTGCTCACCGTGGCGTGCCTGGGCTCCGGAGTTTTCCTCTACAACCACTTGCAGCAGAAGGTGCGGAACGCCGAAGCGCTGGCGCAGAAATACAAACAGCAGCAGGAAGCGCTGTCAGCCCAGCTGCAAGGTGAGTGACCCGCTCTGGATGTGTCTGTGTGTGTCTGTGTGTGTGTCTGTGTGTGTCTGTGTGTGTCTGTGTGTGTCTGTGTGTGTGTCTGTGTGTGTCTGTGTGTGTCTGTGTGTGTCTGTGTGTGTGTCTGTGTGTGTCTGTGTGTGCGCACCCTGCCCCGACTTCTCTCCCTCCCAGCGTTACCTGCCGGTGAATTTACTGCCCAGCCACACGCAGGGTGCCCTGGGGACGTTCAGCTCTCGGCTTTAAAGATGCTGTACCTGTTTCCTTCTCCCCAGCCCCCCGGCTTTGGCTGGCTGCAATTAGAGCAGCCTTGAGTCTGAATTTGCTGCTCGCAGCAAAGGGGGATCGGAGCGGGTTGGATCGGCTGCGTCACGTCTATTCCATTTCTTCTCCCTTTGGCTGCAAATCTAAACCCCCGTCACGCTAAATGTGAAGCAGGAAAAACGCAGGGGCTGCTCGGGCAGGCTCTGGGATGCGGCTCCGCTCCCTCTGCCCCGCGTGGAAGTGAGCAGACAGGGAAGGGATCTTTCACTAAAGTTTGTTGTCACAGTCTGCTGCCCATTGCCTCGGCCGGGCGATAAACCCACCTCGTTCGCAAGAGGTTGATCCGGGACTAGAAAAGTCTTGCCAGCATTTTTGGGGCTGATGGATGCTGCAGATTTTTAGCTCCCTAAAAAGAGGGGAAGAGGAGGAGGAGGAGAAGGAGGAGGAGGCGGAGGAAGAATTGGCTTTTCTGATCCCCCTGACCAGCGCTTGGCTCCTCTGGCAGGAGCTGCCGGAGACCGGAAGGCAAACACAGCGTGTGGATTCCTCCTCCCCCCTTCTCCCCTCACTCGTCCTCCTTACATAAATGCCTCACTGTGGGAAAATGGGATTTTAGCCCACGGGGAGATGTCGGCAGGGAAGGCTGAGGACACGCGGTTACTCCACCGCTGAACTCTTATCTCCTTTGTCTAGCCTATCATTCCAGCCTTACTGTGTCTGCCAAGGCGACGTTTCCAGCAGCTGTCACAGGATTTGGAGTCTCTGGAGGGATTTGCTGAGCTCCCCGCGGAGAGGTTTGGTGGGAATCCCCTCGGGGTAGCCAGCACTCGGGTGTGTAATGCTGGAGTGCCCACAGAATGGATCGATGCGGCCAAAATATTGTTCTACTCAAGGTCAAGAGATTAATTTAACCCCTTCCCCCCCAAAAAAAGTCAGTTTAGATCACAATGTTTATATGGGAGCTCTTCTCCAGCTAAAATCAAATATAGGGGATCTGTCGTGGGGTATTCTCCCTACAGCCCGTACTGCTGGGGCATTCTACAGATCTGTGACTCAACATTTACGTCTTTTAGGGTTAAATCTTCTCCCGGTGGTGCTGTGTGCAGTGTTGTGATGCAAATGGAACATCCCGCCGGGGCTGCTGCTGCCCAGGGCTGCGTGTTCCTGTTCGAAGTGTGGGGGGTGTGTGTGTTCCTCTCCAGAAAACAAAACCCCGTCAGCCTTGGGAATTGATCTAAAGTTCCGGTTCAGTGCTTTTATCTTAGGGTTTGGTTCCATTTTTCCCTGCTCCACGAGGCAATCAAACACCTACAGCTCAGCCCCAGCTCAATTTCCACCCGCATCCCGAGTTTGGGATGTGCAGAGACCAGCAGGGCAGAAGTTAACCCACATTCCTCTCTGGTGTGTCAGCATCTCTGCTCCTCTTGGAGACAGGGGCTGCTTCTCCAGAGAATGACAGTGGTAGCCTCAGGGAACGCCAGTTTTGGGAACAACAGGCCCACAACTGAGCCAAGCTCATGTTTTTTCCACCCGTAATATGTGTGAATGGCAGAGCTGCAGCCTGTTGCTGGGGTTTCTAACCCCCTGTCAGTCCTCCCAATCCTAAATACAGTTGTTGCCATGGCTACCCTTCTTTATTTTGAGAAGACACTCACTTGTCCAACAGTTCTAACAAAGGCAAGGCTTCTTTTTGGGTTTGGCTGCCGGGAGAAGCCCGGCGAGGGGCGGATGGGAGCGATGCTCATGGAGCCTCACCGTGCAGCGGTGCCTGGCACATCTGGCCGTGGCTCTGGGGCTGTGTCTGCTTCCCTGCAGTGCTCTGGGGACAAACCTGGGGCTCTGGGCTCTGTCCCTGCACTTGTTGCATGACTTTTAATTGCTGCGTCTTCTTCTGCACCCGATCCTGCCTTTCCAGCTGGGGATTTCATTGTTTCTCCTTTGGCAGCAGGTGACGGTGCCTTAGAGCCGAGTCCTGGCTGGATTCCAGCCTGGATTTGGACGCTGACCACCCTCCATTCTCTTGGTAAAAGCAAATTGTTCAAGACTTCCTGGCTCCCTGGCCTCCGAACTGTGCGGTGCCAGTTTGGTCGGATGAGTTGTTGCTGGTGTCTCACCACGGAGATGAGGACAGAATCAGAGAGTTTTGGATTACCCTGAGCTGGAAGGGACCCACTGGGATCATCAAAGTCCAGCTCCTGGCCCTGGACACCCCCAAGAGTTGAGACACTGCTGCGTGCAGTGCTGACTCCCTGCTCCGTGTAAAGCTGAACCCACTTTCTCCGGGCTCTGGGGATCTGCAGGAACGGCAGGAGAGATTAAAACTTCCTTTTCGAGTCATTAGAGGTTGCTTCAGTTTATCTGACTTTTAAAAACAGGGTCGGGGAGCGCCAGATTTTGTGTTCTAAAATCCTGAATAAACAGCCGGTGATCCGGAGCTGTCCCTGAAGCCTCCCCTGCTCCGGGATGGCCCCGTTAGGATCTGTGGCTGTGGGTGTTAGCACAGCCCATTGCTACAGACGGTGGGAAGTTCCCAGCACATCAAAGCCTTGCCCTCAGGAGCTCTGCTAGATAAGACAGCAAGAAAGTCACATGTGAGAAAGTCAGAAAGTGAGTGCCCAGGGCTCCTAAATCCTCTGGGAAGTGGCTGATGTTCTCAAGCTGGCAATTCCATCGGACAAGGCTTTCTAGCACCCAGGGCCCTTTGTGTGCTCAGCTGGGGAAGCCCTCAGGGTGACATCCGAGCAGTCTGCTGGGAAAAGTGTTCCTAAAAATAAAGCTGTCATGGAGGAGACGCTTGGACAGCTGCAGAGATGGAAGGGAAAACATCCTTCCAGGTTTGAAGCACTGCTGGAGTGGTTTGGACAATATCAAAGTCCGAGTGGAGTGGCCCAGTCTGGGGGAAGCATCTTCATCACTGGGATGTCTGTGTGTTAACAGAGATAAGGAAGGAGATAGCCTGGCTCACCCATGGCACTGCCCCTTCCTGCCCTTTGAGGGAGGTCAGAAGGGACAGAGGAATTCGCTGCTGCAGCATGACCTGAGTGGGGCTGGCAGGCTCCACGGACCCACTTGGAGAGAGAGCGTGAGGCACTGAGGGCTCTGGGCTTGGCAGGATTTCAGCAGGGAATGGATCAGCACTGGTTTGTGCCCACAGACATCTCCCCACTCGGTTCATTTTCCTGGAGACTGGAATGGTTATGGCATGATTTGCCCCCAGAGGTCTTGGCTCTGCAGGGATCTGGGCTCTGGGAGGTTTCTTTCATCACCTCTCCCTCTGAGTGCTGCCTGGTGCCATCCTGGCCCATCCGAGGGGATGAGGAGCCTGTTGGAGCTGAGCGTGGTGGCATTCACACCTCAGAGAGGATTCAAGTCACCATCCATCAGGAGGCTTCTCTGGCACTTCCATTTGTCAGGTGGCTGCTCAGCCCTCTCCATTCCCTGTTTGGTGTGTGATGGGCTGCTTGGGTCAGTTTTTCTCAGTGGGCTGGGTTGTGGAAGGGGAGAAAAATCTCTCTCCTGCACTGAGGGCCAGTCAATGGCTGGGTTGTGGAAGGGGGAAAACATCTCTCCTGCATGGGGAGAGATTCTGTAAAGGCATCTCTCTCTGATGCCTTTACAGAACAGGTGACTCTGGCTGCTTGAGCCTGGCAGAGACTTGGCCCACAAAAACACAATTTAGCCACTGACCACTAAAACATCTCCTGGGCATCACAACTTGGGCTCCAAAGCAAAACCTGAGTGCAAATACTCACAGATTGCAGGTGAGACTGGTGTGTTACATCGGGAATACCCACGGTCTGCAGCCCAAACGTCCACTCCGTGCTCCGGGCAGGAGAATAAATATGTGGAAAGAAAAAATCAGTGGGGATAAATGTGAGGTTTGTGTCATGCTCTGCCTCTCGCTGCCTCCACAGTGGTGTACGAGCACAGGTCCCGGCTGGAGCGGTCCCTGCAGAAGGAGCGAGGCGAGCACAAGAAGACAAAGGAAGGTGAGTCCCTGGCATGGGTGGCACAGCGGTGGCCACACAAACCCCCAGCTGTCCCCAAAGCCTCTCCTGCCTCGGTGTGGCTGTCACTGAGGGGAATTTGGGAGTGGGAAGTGACGTGGCCGGTGCCCGCGGGCAGAAGGCGCTGGCAGCTGGGGTCTGTTCTCTGCGCTCCTACATTTGTCCCCGGGCCAGTCTGTGAGTGACAGTCCCCCTGTCGTGGTGTTTGAACGCTTCAAGCGCTGACTAAACCTGGCACTGCACCGTGCTTCTCTCTTGGAAAGATGTCAGCTTTCTCCCAAAAGTGGGCTGAAGGTGCTGAGCTCTCCAGGAGCTCGGTGCTCTCAGCATCGCTGCCCTCCCCCACGGGCAGTGCAGGCTGCCAGGTCCTGCAGGTGCACGGAGGGAGGCACAACCACACAGGGGCTTTTAAGACCATGAAATACAGCAGGCAGCAGGAAGCCAAGAGATGAGCTCGTGTGCCTTCCAGCAGAGCGCTGTGCTTGGCTGTCAGGCCCCTCTGCTGTTGGCAGCTTGATAACTCGGGTTTTATCTTTAAAAGTGGTGTGTGGGGTGACATCCCTGCTCCTCACTCGGGCATGCCCTGCGCTTCTGGGCAGCATCCAGCATCTGGGTTTGGCTGAGGAAGAAGCTGCATTTCTGTGCTGCCTCTTTAATTAATTTGGTGAGGAAATGGAGCACCCTAACACACGTTACCTTGTCGTGGCACCTTCCTGTTTTAAGGAGGTGGCACAGCTGAGATCAGCGCATGAGTTTGGGTCTCACAGCTTTTCCAGAGTCATCTCTTGTTTCAGAGTACCCCAAAAAGTTTTTCAGCTTCCTCGACATCAAGCTGCAGCTGCTTGTGTGCTGAAGTAGGAGATCACCAGTGCACTTGCCTGTGGAATGGGAAAGGAAGGACATTCGGGTGGGCAGCTCTCATTGAAAACACTCCCACCTTCCCAAGGGCATGGAATGGTCTCCCAGCAGCATCTGCATTCCAGCTTATTGATTTGCAGCCTTGTGCTCAGCAAGGGGCTGAGTTCCTTCTTCCCTCTGCCTCCCCTCCAAAACACAAACCAGATCCTTGTGAAGTTCCAGCTCATTAAATTGCCTCCTTTTCTCCCATTTCTAGATTTTTTAGTGTACAAGTTAGAAGCTCAGGAAGCTCTCAACAAGGAGAAGGTAGGTGTGGTTTATCCCAGGGTATCTGTGGAAAAATGGGAAATACTTTTTTCTGGTGCCACGAGGGTGGTGAGGCCGCTGGAAGGCAGGGGAGGCTCCGTGTGCACATGGCACAGGCTGAACTTTGGCTGACTCCTCTGCTCAAGGAGTGTGTGAGGATTTACTCCATCTCAGGGAAAGGGCTGGAGCTGTTCTGCCTGGTCTCCCACGTGTGACAGCCGAGGAGATGATTCCCAGCTCCTGGTGTGGCAGGGGAATTGCTGCTCCGTGGGGCAGGGGAGGCTGAGTGCAAAGCTCACCATGGGCAAGAAAGGCCCTGGTGGTGCTGGGGAAAGCAAATCCATTGTTCCCTGTCTCCAGGGACTGTCCAGATGATTTTCAGCAGCCTGTGGACTTCCCACTCAGCAGGGAAAAGGACTCTTCAGCGAGGGCTGGGGAGGAATGCATCCCTGGGATGCTGTCTGTCACATTCCCTCAAGTTATCAGGCTGGGCTTATTCCTGTCCCAGAGCAGCTGGGGATGAGATGCTGGAGAATCACTTTTAGCCCTCTCCTCTGGGGGTGAATGTCAGCCCATGACAGAAAAATATCGGAATTTTTTAATGGTGGGCAAGTCCCTTGCAAGTGGGGCTCATTTGCTGGGGATATTTCAGACTGTAGTGATTTATTGTGTTGAATTGGGGGTTGTGGTGGCAGCAGCTGCATGGTGCTCCGTTTGCACGTGGTGGTGCTGCCTCACTTTGCCCTGAAGTGCCCAAACCCAGATCCCAGCAGATGTTTGCCTGTACTGGGGCTGTCCCCTCTCGGGTGCCAGTGCTGCCCCGGGGACAAAGCCTGTGGGCACAGGGGGTGGTGGCTCCACGCCTGCTGTGAGGGGATGCTGGTGCTGGGGTGGGAAGTGGGGACACACAGGAAGGAGGTGACCCTCAGTGGGGCACGAGCTGAGCTGCTGGGCTGGCACAGACCCCCCTTGGTGGGGTAAACCCCTCTCCTCCGCTGCTTTGTGCCAGCTGGGCTCGGTCTGGCTGCTGTGCCCGGGGACAGAGTTTGCCCGAGGCTCACTCCATTGCCTAGGGATCCATTTTTTGTGGAAACGGTGCCGTTTCTGTGAGTGGGAGGCAGCCTGAGCTCTGCTGCTTTCTCTGCCTCCCCCTCAGCTGCTGCCAGGAGAGCTCAGCCCTCGGGGAAGGGGGTTCAGTCTGCAAAGCTCCCTCAGCACCAGGCCTGGGTAAGGGGCTGAAGGCTGGGGAAACCACTCTGAATGTGAATTAAGCATGCAGTTAAGGAGCTGCTGGGTAGGTTGTTTGGAAAACGTCCTTTGAAAAGGTTCTTGGAAAAGGTTTTTCCCCAGCCTTGCACGTCCTGCTGGTCCCCATGGGCTTGTCCCAGGGGGTGTGAAGGGGCTCCAGGGATTTGGGCAGGTGCCTCGGGGTGGTTTTTCTCCCTCCCATGGATTTTTCCGGACTCTGACGGCACTGTTGGATCTTTTTCTCCCCAGCAAGACTCCATGAACAGATACGGGGCCCTCAGCTCCCAGCACAAGATCCTGAAGGTAAGGGAGGCCTGCCTGCTGTGTTTCAAGGGATGGAGAATCCCAGGAAGGGACCGAGGGATTCCTGCACCGAGGGAGGAGATCCGTGTCCATCCACATTCCTTCCTGGCTGCTCGGGTCCAGGGGAGTTCCCTGTTTATTCTGTCTCAGCTTTCTCCTGCACCTCGTTACAATGGCAGCCTTTGTGCACTCCTATCACCGGGGTTTTGCTGTTTTTCTGGGTCTCTCGGTGTGAAAATGAGTTTATTCATTGGAGCTTGCCCTTTGGGCTTGTACAAAATATTCCAGTCCACGGAAGAGGCTCAGAGCAGGGCAGCTTATTGCTGGGCTGGCACAGATATATCATTTTATAGCATTTTATACCATTTTATGGCTTATCACGTGCTCTACCTGAAGCATAACTTGATGTTCAATTTTGCTTTTGCTGGAGCAGTGCAACTGGAGGCTGCTGGGGTCGGATTTTTAAACGTTTTTAGCCCGAGCCTTGGCAGTGAAATGCTAATTTAACTCCGGGGTGGAGAAAGAGGGCTGGGTTCCAGCAGCCCTGAGCACCGCTGGGCTGGATTTCCTGAGCTGAGCCGGACCTCCAGCTGCCTGGCTTTTTTGGATTCAGACTTGGTGGGGGGGAAAAGGGAAGTACAGTTCTGTCTCTTGGGAATTCTCCAGCTCCGTGGGTTCTGGGAACGCTCTGCAACAGCAACATTCCTCTTCATAGCAACTGCAGGCTGAGCAGAACGCTCTGCTTTGCTCCTCTCAAGGGGACACTCAGAGCTTTTTTGTCCTGGCTCCCTTTCTCTTGCTTCCTTTTATTGGAGGGCTGGGAAAAAAGAAAAAACTCCTACCATCTATTTTTCTAAACTACATTTACAGCTGCTGAAAGACAAAACCAGCCCTTGGGACTGTGGGGGATTTCAAACCCTCCCCCCCTACACACACACAGCCTGAAAAAGCAGTTTTTAGCCCAGTTTCTGCTCGTTAGGAGGCTGTGGGTAACACTTCTGGCACTGGAGACCAGGCAGAAATGCTTCCCAGTGGAACTGGCTTGCTCAGGAGGAAGATTGCTGCCAGGAATGTCATCACCTGGGAAATGGGACACGTCGTGCTCAACAGGAGCAACTCAGCTGGAGGTGCCAAACGTGACCAAAGGTTCCATGAAGCCACCCCAGCACATCTGCCTGCGGTGCTCCTGGCCACTGCTGTCACCCTGCTCGGGGCTGGAGTCCTCCCTCGGTGGCTGCTCCACATCTGGAGCTGGCACAGAGGGGCGAGGGGCTTGACTTTGCCCAAAAATAGCAGCTGGAGTCGTGGCCTGTGTCTGGGTTCCTGCTGGGGCCAGGCTTTGTCCTGCGAGTCCTTCCTTTCCTCTTGAGTGGAGATGAAAAGGCTTTGCTGCCATCACTCTGCAGGAGGCATCCTGGCATTCCCTGCAGCAGCCCGAGGAATTCTGACAGGAATTCTGACACGGGCTTCCTGAAGCTGCTGGAACGTGCCAAGTGAGGTGTGGCCTCCCTCTGCTTGTGGGCTAAACATCCAGGTTACTGATTCTGCTTTGTCCAGTCGCTGTCCACAGAGCCAAATCAGGGCAGAAATAGCTGGGCTTGAGGTGCTCCTACTGCCTTCTTCCCCTCCACCTGATCCCTTCTGCCTTGGGGAGAGAGACCTGGAACATCCTGGGCACTCTCTGCTGCTCAGTGGGGAGAGAGCTCGCTCTGAATTCTTCCAGCTGAGTGCAAGAACTCCTGATTCCTGGGAGATGAGCTGCCTTGGGAATGCTACCAGTTCCCCAAACTGCAGTGTGAGGGACCCAGAAATGCCAGGACAGCGTCTCACCCCTCACCCCAGCTGCTCTGAACAGCATTTACACCACACCCACGTGCTGCAGTTGCTGCTTGGCTGAGTGAAACAGCAGAACTGTGAGGTGGGGAACGGAATATTCTCACTCAGGTGGACATGGGAGGTCCCTGGGTTCCTAGGGATACCTGGCCCTGGTGGGACTGACTCACTCAGGAACGTTCTGCTAGCACATAAATAAATTCTCTGGGAAAAACAATCCCATGTGGGGTGTTCCAGACCTGCTGCCTGCAGCTCCTGGAGGATTGGGATGGAACCTTTGGATTCCTCCTGGAGTTTGCACAGCCTGGTCCCAGCCAGCCTCAGAAAGCAGCTCCCCACTTCTCTCCCTCCCCAGCCCCCTGCAGCTGTCAGAGGATGAGTATTTCCCCCTTTCTTCCTGCCTGGGAGCACAAATTATGTGTCTGGGGACACAAATTACGCACATCACCTCGCAGGCAGAATACAGCTCAGAAATTAATTGGCCTGAGCTGATGAGGACTTAAAATTCCTTGAATTTCACAAGAGTTTCTTATTTAAATCAATCCTCCTTGCTGACGTGGTGGGTTCCGAGGTGTTTGGTATTAAAATGATTTTAGGGAAGGGGTTCCTCTGCAGAGCTTTCTGCCAGGGGCTCTGATGAGAGCTCTAAGTACCTTTGAAAGCCAAAGCAGGAATCTCCAGTTCTCTTTATTTTCCCTCTGGATCTTGTGGTCGGATTACCCTGACATCCTTGGTTCTCTTCTTTGCTCTGTCTCTGGGACCCCTCCATCTTTTCCTCTGCACTGCCTGTATTTTTTGGAGCACAGCTACATCTCTTTTCGTGGAGGATAATTGCTTCAGGGGGAATGCCCGGGTCACAGGCACTTTGTTTTCCTGGAGATAAATGCATGCACCGACAGCATTTAAAGGTTTGGTGGTTTAAAAATAAGATTTTTTTTTTCCCCTCCCAGGAAGCCTGATTGAAATGGCTGCCTGAGTCCTGAGGAGGGATTGTGTGGCAGGGCCAGGGTTCACCTGAGAGCCAGTCAATCTGCATACATAATTGGTGTTGACAAACTGGATGTGGAAGGAATCTCTCTGTAGGTTACCATGGGAACAACCACAAAAAAGAAAAAAAAAAAAAGGAGGAGGTGAATTCTGGTTCAGCGGGTCCCAGCAAAAGGATGTTTCTGAGTGTTTTGTTCCTGGGCTCTGCAAGAGGGAAGGGGAGAAGACAGCAGCTTTCCAGCCCACTTTTATCTGGCGAATTCTTGGCCTGCTTGAAATAGTCCGTGGTTTGTGAGAGTCTGGTCAGCCTGGAACTGGACACCTGCGAGCCCCGTGGTGCTGTGGGGAGCGTGGGCTCTGCCAGAGGATCCCTGCACGAGCTCTCCCCATGTTGTAGCAGCTCTGAGGGGTGGCTGGGAGAACTTCCAGGCTGTTGGGAAGCAAAAATCCCCGGGTGTCCAGGTGTGTGTCCAGCACCTGAGGCAGGTCTTGGGAATTAGACCCTGTCCCTGTTCAAAGGGGATTATTCCCACCCTGCAGCGTGCTTGTGCTCCATGGAAAGGAGCGGGGAATGTCTTTCAGACATCTGGGAACTCCGGGAAGGCCCTTGGATGGATTTGCTCAGCGCTGCACAGGAATTTGGTTGGATACCAGCAGATGTCATGGCCTGCACTGCGATGGATTCCTGCGGGGAGGAGCAGGAGCAGCTCCTGGCTCTGTCCCAAGAAAGGGACTTGTCACCAGTTCTGCCTCCAAGGAGACCTCCAAAACCTCTTCCCAAAGCGGAGTTTAGTTGGCATTTCCCATCTTCCCCTGGACCAGGGAGCACAGAGAATATCTGATCGTACCTGGGATTTCTGGCTGCCCCGCTGGAGGAACAAACATCCCTCCTGCCCCCTCATTAAACAGCCACGTGGCAATAGCTAAATCTCTCCTCTAGTGCTGACCCCCTGTCCCTTCTCCTCCCCAGAACCAGCACGACGATGTCAAGAAGCAGCTGCTGGACCTGCAGCTGCAGCACAACAGCCTGAAACTGGAGCACCGCAAGAGCCTGGAGACCCACAGCCAGAAACTGGCCCAGCTGCAGCAGGAGAAGGACAGCGAGGTCACCAGCCTGCAGGGTGAGGCTGACCAAACCTGAGGGAACACCAGGCACAGGAAGGACTGGGATCAGGAGAGGGCAGAGGTTCCTCTGCAGGCTCCAAAAAGACCCCCAGGAACAATTTTGTGTGGCAATGTGCAGTGGCTTGGCCTCAGCTGGAGCATTGTCCTGCCTCAGGTGGTGGTGCAGGAACAAATCCTGCAAATCCTGACACTGGAGCTTGGGAGCAAAATGAACCACACTTTTCATAATTAACGGTGTAGGACTGTAAAATGCCATTTAATAGTGCAAGTGTTGTGGGCAATACTGATCCCTTTCATTCCCAAGGAGTGGTTTTTATTTATTCAGCTGTTTAATTACACTGTGGGGCTTTTAAGGTTTGTGTCTGTTCTTACTTGATGAGGCCTGGAACAACGAAATCTGAATGTTTGGGGTTTTTTCCCGCTGCTCAACAAAGCCCAGTGTAATATCTGATGAGCTTTTGGGTTAGAAGGGGGGAAATTGAGGACAAGGAAGTGAAACCTAAATATTTGATTGTGTCTCTCCCTGAGATGCACATTGTTAGAGGGGAATGGGGGGGATTTTGCCAGGTTGTCTCTCACTGAGGCTTCCGTTCTCAGTTTGATGTCAACCTTCACTGCAAGGCAAGAGCACAGCACCCAACCTCAGAGGCAAAATGTGTTCTCCCAGGGCTGAATATAAAGAAAAGAAACCCCCTGTAATCAGAAATATCTGCAGTTTTGAGCCTTGTGTGCAATTCATCCTACTGCAGTCATGGGAGAATCCCCATCCCAGCCCCTAGTGCAGAGAAACCCCAGTGCATCGGGTTCTGGGGATATCCTGAGAGATCCAGGATCCAAAATCAGGCTGGCATTTTGGGCCCCAGCCTCTCCTTTCCCTCCGAGGGTCCGCGGTGACATCCAAACCCCGGCACGCCGCGTGTCCTGCACAGCTCAGGAGTGTGCAAAGAGCTGGAAAAGCCCATCCTGGAGGCTGCAGGGCACAACTGTTCCTGAAAAGCCCAGATATAAACATGCCTGAGGGCAGAACTGTCCCAGGATTATTTTCTCTAAGTGGGTCGTGGGATTTGGTTTTTTTGGTTTGTGCCATCAAGAGGCAGCTTCTGTGTGCAGGAGGAGGGAATCTGTGGGCTCGGGAGAGCTGGCAGATCCCTCTTGGGGTTCTTCTTGAACCTTCCAGCTCCCCCTGGAAGGGGCAGTGGCTCCCTGCTCCCCCTTCTCTTCAGCTGCCAGGGGGAAGGGAAATAAAAACCCCAAATTATCTGTGGCAAACACAGCGAGGGCCTGAGCTGAGAGCAGGAGTTAGCAAAGAGTCTGGAGAGAAGGAATTCCTGGGAGTGCTGGAAGGAACGATGAGCAAATTTGTAATTCCTGGGCTTGGAGAGGTCTGTGAGGTCAGGAGGAACTTGTGGTGAGAAAGGGAGAAGCCACACTTGAAAAAACATCTCTTTTTAAGCAAATTTCTTCTTCTCCTGCAGACACAGTGTTTAAACTGAGAGAAGAGAGCAAGCTCCTCAGGAAGGCCCACCAGGAGGTTCACTCCCAGCTCCTCAATGCCCAGGTAACCACCTGGGCTCTGCATTCCAGTATTCTCTACATAATAAACCCTGTCACCAGCTGTATTCCAGGGTGGTGAGTGGCCCAAAAACAGTGCTGGGAGGTGGTGGTAGTGTAGATCCATTCTGCCCAGGTGAAATTCTCCAGCCTGGAATCTGTCCCAGCAGCTGCAAATACAAAGTTGGCTCCCCAAAGTCCCTGAATTCCCAACCCTGGAACGCCTCCCCACATCCCAAATACTTCCAAGTGATGGTGAATTGATGGGTACAAGGTTTGCCTCCATCTGGTTTGTCCTGACTAGAAGTTTCCAACGAGCTCGTATCCCAGGAACTTTTCTTGGCTGCCTTTTCCTCGTTCCTTTCATGTTTGCTTTGCTGAGGGGTTTTGTTGGTGCTTGTTTTGCTTTTAATGTTAATTTTAAGGTCACATTTCAGGGGGAAGAACTGAAATCAACAGAGCCTGCTCAGGAATTAATTTCCTGCTACACTTTGCTTGCTGCTTGGAAGTTTTCCCACTCTGCCCAGTCCCTAATTTGGTCCATTTCCAGCACATGAAAAGGTCTCCCCCCTCAATTTCCTATAAATAACCAGGGTGGAAATGAGGAGCTTTTCCTGAGTGGCTTTTTCAAGCCCTACTTTTCAGGGCTGGGGATGAAAGAAAGAAGCAGCAGGAGAGAGAGAGAGGAGGGTTGCATTTGCATACCCGGTCCGGGAGAATCGATTTTCCTTTGTCTTGCAAAGTAAATTGGATTGTCAGGTAGGATTATGCCAGTTATTGTCAGCCCTGCTGGGATGAGCACATCCAAGGGGGAATCGCCTCCACTGGAAGGAAATGAGGTGACCTGGAGGTACAGGAGGGGAGGGAGGCACAGCAAAGAGCCAGGATACAATCCTTGTGCCAAGGCAGGAGTTAATCCGTGGCTCCTGCACTGAACAGCATCAGGAAAAGGATCAGTGCAAGAGCTCAGCACTTCCCAAAGGGGAAATGCAGGATATCCACGAAATCTGGAGGGAAATCTGGGTTTGTCACTGGTGGTTGTGGATTTTCTCCAACCTTCAGATGTATAAAATATGGATTGTCTTTACAATGTACCTCTGCCAAAGAGTGGCTGCTGCCAGCAGGGAGATGTTTAACCCTGGGTGAGGTTTCTCCGTGTCCTTCTCCTCCCCTCAGGCCCAGATGGAAGAGTTCAGGCAGCTCAAGGAAGCTCTCCAGAAGATGCCAGGCTGGGGAGGAGGAGGAGGAGGAGGAGGAGGAGGAGGTGGGAAGGGGCAGCAGCCCCTGGTGCCAGCCAGCAGCCAGCTGCAGCCGGGGAGGCAGAAGGTGTGGTATTCCCAGGAAAAACCCAGGAATCCGCGTTCTGCAGGGCCCCTTGGGCTTTGAAGGAACAACCCCAGCTCCCTCCAGCTGAGAATTTGCTCTTATCCTTCCTTCCTTCCTTCCTTGCAGCCTTTCCAGGCCGGCCAGGAGAACCGTCCCGCTGGGAACGCGCTGCCCTCGGCGCTGCCGCCGGGGCAGGGATCCCGCAGCCACGACGGCCCGGGGCCGCAGCCACGCGTGCCCTTCACCCAGCCAGCCCCGGCCCACGATGCCAACTCGCTGCCAGAGGCCGTGCCAGCCTGGCCGGCACGGCACGGCGACGGCCATGTGGTCAGGTTCACCCGCACCATGAACAGCCTGCCCAACGGGAACCCCGTAGGTCCCGCGCGGGGTTCTGTGGGGCCTCGGCTCCCGAGGCCTCAGAGGGGTTCGTGGTGCACGTGGGCAGCGCTGGCCTCAGGTTTGGCGGGGCCAGGTTTGACCCCAGCCCTGCTGGGGTGGTTGGGAGGGAGTTATGGACAGGAAATCTCTAAAAAAAGATGATAATTGCAGTGTGGCTGGACTTTAATTACAGTAATGTCGGTGGGGGGGAGGGGTTTAAGGTGGTTTTGTTGTTCCTCTTTGTTTGGAAATTCGCCTACCCCAGACAAGCCTGGGTCACGTAGGGTCTGAATTATTCCTTTTTGGCTGCATTGAAGGAGGAGTCTTCTGAAGCAGGGTGGGCAGGACTGTAGATTTCTTCTGGAGCACTTCTGCATGTTTGTTCTTTGATAAAAGGCTTTTCTGGCCCATAAACCCGTCCAGATTTGGGGGTATTTGATACCCCAGATGTCCCTGTGTGTCTCCTCTGCAGGACGTGAAGATGGTGATGCGCATCCAGGTGCGAAGCCACGAGGAGAGCCAGGCTCCCGAGCTGTCCCTGGCCGATCCAAGACAGCCCTCTCCAGCAGAAAAACCTCCCGTGCTGGACAGCCACCACTCAGCTGGGAACAGACAGGTGCAAATGCAAAGGTTGGTGACACAAAACTTTCCCACTCTCAGAGTTTGAGGTGAAGGTGCCAAACAGGAACATCCCAGGTCTCGCTCTCTGTGCGTTTATTGTGGGTTTGCTTGAAAGATGGTTGGAGGAACAGCCTTTTTTTGGTGTGTTCCTGGTATTGGTGGAATTCCTGGGAGCCTGGGCAGGGCCCAGGATCCAGAGGATGCTGTGCAGGCACAGGGGAAGCCGTTTGTTGTCTCAGCAGCACTGGCAGGAGTGTGCTCTGTTCTGCAAAAGGAAGAAAATGTCTCTCCGTGGCTGCAATTCATCAAAGTCTGGCCACAATCCAAAAAGTGGCTCTGAAAATAGTGCTTCCTCCTTTAACTTATTTATCCCCTGTGTGTGTGCAGGTCGTGTCTGTTCAGTTTATTGGAGCAAACAGGATCTCATTTCTGTTTTATCTGTAGAGGAAACTTCTGGATTTCATTCTAGACTCAGCCTGATCCTGCCCTTTCTTCTCTTCTATTTTTGTCTGTTCACTTAACCTGTGGCCTTTCCAGGGCAGAGACTGTGCTTTGCTTATTTCTTCAGCTGGCCACGTCCTCCCCAAAGTGCAGAGATAAATCCCACCTGCAGGGACACGGCAGGGGCAGCTCAGGGGATGCTGTGGTTGCTCAGGGGATGCTGTGGTTGCTGTGGCCGTGTCAGGGTGAGGGTTGTGATGGCACCATGGCCTTTCCCCACCAAGCCAGGCAGAAATTGCAAACACTGATTTGTTTGGGGATCCCGGGGTGTCTGCTGGGCTTTGTTTCTCCCGGAGCTCTCAGCGAGGAGTCACAGAGCAGCTGGAGGCTGTTGTTTACACGGGCTGAGATTTGTGATAAGGAGCCCATAACCCAACCCTGCCGGGGCCAAGAGCAGCACGGGGCTGCAGCAGAGCATGAAGGGGCCCCACAGCCAGGAGCTGCTGCCCTGGGAGGCTCTGAGCAGCGGGTTCCAGATGAGCCAACCTGCATTTTGATGATTTTATAATGGGGACATCTGAGCTGAGGGCTGGGTTGGGATTTTCCTCACTGAAGGGTCTGTGTGCTGGCTTAAAGAGCTGCTGAAGCTGAGGCCACTTGTCCTTTCCAACAGCTAAAAACTGAAATGTCTTAAATAGATTTTTAAATCTCATGTAGAGGACAGGCTGGAGCAAGCAGTCATCCGGGTTGGAACTGCTGTAACTTCCTGGGGTTAAAAGGTTTTGCTTCACTTATTTTTGAGTCCCTGTCGCTGGGATTTCATCCTTTCTTTGCTTCTGAAGCTGTCCCTGCCTAAGGCTATTGAGGTGTTTGGGAAGCATTCATTTTGCTTTAGTGGCATCTTCATTTTCCATGAAGTTGGAACAATGAAAAGGACTTGTGGTTTTGGTATTTTTAAAGCCTTAGAGGCGTGTGTTTGGGTCTGTGTGAGGCATGAGTAAGAATCAGTTCAGAACTGGAGTTTACTGCTACGTGGATGTCACTGTCATATGAATAATATTAAGGGAGTTCTACAATAAACTGTATTTCCAAAGCAGAACTCATTTCGTACTCTGTGCCATATTAAATGTTCTTTTTTGAGCAGATATCAAGTAATTAGTACAAATTGTTAGTTTTGACCAAGAAAAGTTAAATTAGGCCAAACTTCTGCACGTGTTGGAGTATTTTTTTTTTCTCTGCTTGCCATTATGAAATAACTTTGTGGAATATTTACTGAGGCAGGGGGTTCTGTTTGGTTGCAGCTGGAAGGACCTTGTTAGTAAGGTGAACGCCCAGATGGATGAGGAACAAGCCCATGGGTACCCCAAGAACCTTCACTTTGCCCCCAAGGCCGGGCAGGAGGTGCAGAGGGGCAGCCCCCAGCCCCCCAGCCTGAGGAGAGGGGCAGAGCAGGGGGCAGAGAAGGAGAGGGCGGACGAGGAAGAGCTGGAAATGGGTACGGAAATGGTTTATTTTACGGTTAATTCTCTGCACACGCGCACAGAGAGCATTGGCTGCCTCAAGCAGGTCGAGACAAACCACCAGACTGGTGGCAGTGGCTTTAAGGAGTCCCCACTGACTGTCCCTGTCCCTGTCCCTGTCCCTGTCCCTGTCCCCATCCCTGTCCCTGTCCCTGTCCCTGTCCCTTGCAGATGCAGGAGTGATCGGCAGGGAGGAGAACGGGCACTCGCAGAAAGAGGCCGTTGTCCAGGAGCCCCTGGTGAGTGACCACAGCATCACAAAGCCACTCGGTGGGTTGGGAGGGACCTCAAAGATCATCTCATCCCACCCCCTGCCACGGGCAGGGACACTTTCCACCATCCCAGGTTGCTCCAAGCCCCTGGCTGTGAAAGGTGCTGCTGCCATGTTTCATCTGGCTCGGAATAAGAATCCAGTAACGACTCAGGAGTTTCTATAATGTGCAACTCCAAGCTCCTTGGATCTGGAGGGATAACAAAGACTGGTTTGGGGTTTTTTTTAACAAACACAGGCTTGGAGAGGTGCAACCCAGTGCTCCAGGCCAGTGCTTCTGCTCGCTGGGAAAGGCATCGTTCTGCCTCCCGAGGGAATGTCCTGCCAGGTATTTCTTTTCTTGTGCAGATGCCAGATGATGCTGCAGATCCTGCCCAGGACCCCAACAACCAAGGTGAGGATGAGTTTGAGGAGGCTGAGCTGGAGAGACCTGACTTTGAGGAGAAGGTGGGAGGCTTGGAGAAGTTCAAGGAGCCCAGCGTGAAAGAAGAGTCGAAGGAGAAGCCACCAAAGGTGACTGACTGGGGACAACCAGCGGGACCAGGGAGGGATCCCCAGCTGTGGGTGGGTGGGCAGAGAGCTTAAGGACTGAAAAGGAATCATATTCCTGGATGGATCCATGATCCCACTGCGAGGATGTGGCAGGCAGGAGAAAGCTCTTTGGCAGGTTGGTCGAAACCAACCTAATTTTTCTTCCACTGGTTGTAATGGAGCTTGAAATTTACATTTCACAGGACTTTTTGGTGCTTTGTTTTGATTCTGCTTGTGTTTCTGACCCGTACAATCAGCTGTGCAAGCCCAGCTCCGGGGTGGAGTGGAGTAGAATGAGCAAAGGTGCCAGAGTTTAGGAAATTATCTTTCAGCCAAGTGCCAGAGCTTGCTCTGGCCTTGTCCTCTCTGCTTGCTGAAGTTCCCCTGGGCACTTGCAACACCTTCATGGCTGGAGAGATGTGGAATAGGGCATGGCTCACTCCCAGCTGCTCCTGCAGAGGGGCTGGGACTCTTCCTGCCCTTGGGACCAAAAGCAGGGACAACAATCTGAGTCTGTGCTCGGGCTGTGGTCAGCACAGCCCTGTCTGAGACTCCTGGCAGCACTGACAACATGTGAGAGCTCTGCCTCCTTGTTTGCCTCCTTGCAGATGGGATCCATTTATTTCACAAAGTGTTTCTTGCTGCCCGAAGCCAGACTCTGCATCAGGGAAATGTTCATTTGTTTTGACAAGCAGCTGAACGTTGCTTGTTTTAAAAAAGGAGTGTTTTATCTGTCAGGCTCTAAAATCATGATTAATAGTGGGATTAAGGAAGAAAAAAAGAAATCCAGGCCAATGAAATCAAACCAGAGAGAGATGCTGGCACCAGCAGAGCAACACCTCCTTGAGACTGGTGAAAATGTGGAAAGAATTAATGACATAAATACCTGATTAGTGACATAAATACCTGGCTTTCGGATCTGGCTGTGCTGTGCTCCCTAAAGCTCAACCCTAAATAACTCAAAGTTTCCCTGAGTCCTGGGGCTTGAGACAACAGCCCTGGGGCCCTCCTGCTGCAGGAGAGCCCTCCCTCTCCAAGTGAAAGGAGCTGCCAGCAGGTGGGAAAAGAGACAGGATGGAAAACTGGAGTTGGGGTTGCCTGATTGTCCCTCTGCTCCCCCTGATTCCTGATGCAGCCCCGACTTCCAGGCCTGGGGCTCTGATGAGGGAGCTGTGGCCCTGGCAGGGAATGGGAGCAGGCTGGGGCACTCTCAAACGTGTCTGGCTGTGTTTTTCAGGATGCTGGCAGACCTGCCAAGCCCAGGGAAGACCCACTGGATGACTACCAAGAAGATCAGGAGCAAGAAATTGTACGACACCAAGGTTCTTCCTCTTTCCCTCTCTGGTGTGGCGTCACGTGGGTGTGTTGGCAGCCAGGAGCTGGGGAGGACTCAGCTTTTAGGGACTCCAGGTCTGCCTCTGCCTGCTCAGTGAGGTCTCCAGAGCAAACCTGGTGCCTGCTGCTCCCTTTTCCAGGTGTTCAGAGCACCCTTTGTGCCCTGTGTCCACTCCTCTTTTCTGTCTGCATCCACCTGCAGCAGCTCAGCTGTGGGATGCTTCCCAAGCAGCAACTGGGAGGAGTTAGAGGAGGAATCACAGCAGGAATCACAGCAGGAATCACAGGCTGTGCCAGTGCAGCAAGGCCAGATCAATGTGTTTCTTCAAGCTTGGGCTAGAGAGGATCACCCTGGTGCCTCCTGGCTCACAGAGATAGAAATGAATCCTCTTCCAGCCTCATTCATTCTCTCCCTGCCCTTTGTGAGTGGCTGCTGAGGGTTTTTTCTGCAATTTCCCCAGGACTGCTGAGGAGCTGAGGGTTTGGGCTGCCCGCTGGGAATGAAGGGAGTGGGGAAATAAGGGGTGGGCAGAGCAGAGGTTGTGTCAGGTCTCCTTCTCCTCTGTGAATCCAGGCCTCTTGTAGGTGTCTACACGGGATGGTTGGAGCTCAAATCATCCATGGAGGCTGTGCTGGCTGCTGCACGTCATGGGTGGGGTTTGTGACACAGTTTTAAATGTGGTGGATGTAGGATATCTGCCCCTCACATCTGCCCCTCACATCTGCCCCTCACATCTGCCCCTCATATCAGCTCCTCGCGCAGCAGAGGCAGCAGGCTGAGGTGTCAAAGCTGCATTGCACTGCCAGGATATTAAATGTGCTTAAAACACCCTGGCTGATCATGGCAACACCTCTGTGTCCTGCCAGTGACAGCTGAAGGTCCCTGGCAGAGCTGGATTCCTCCCTGTTTTCCCGGGTTTCCAAAGCTGGGCTGGTTTGGTGGGACAGCTGTGCTCGGGAGCTGCGTGCTGTGCTGCCATTGGGAGTCTGCCTTTCCAGGCCTTGCTGATTTTTCCTTCCTGGCTGTTCCCTGTGCCCCCAGGAGGATCATGGAGGTGAGGTGGATGACCACGATGACCTGGAGCTTGTCCAAGAGCGGAGGGACCGTGCGGGAATGCCGGGAGCTGGCGGCAAGAAGGATGACTACTTCTGAAAGCTGCTGAAGGAAAACGGGATACTGCAGGAAGGAGGGGATGGGAACTCCTCCTGGGAACTGGCTCCTGTGCTGAACACTGCCCAGAACAAAGGCAGGAGGAGGGAACTCTCTGCAGGCCCTTGCAGGGGGTTTGCAGACCAGAATTCCATCTCGGTGTGGGGCCGCCGCTGCCTCCTGGGGCGACTGGGAGTGCTCTCAGACTGGGAATGATCTTATCCTGCTGCTTTCCTTAGAAGCACTTTTTGATTTACTGTGTTCTCCGCCCTCTTGTTTTTCACATCCCCTTTCGAAGCTGGAGAGGGGTTTTTCTGTGGGTTTTGGGGGGTGATTTTTACCCCCCTGGGCAGCAGAGGGGTGCCTGAGCTGGTCCCTGGACTCACTCGACTGATCTCTAATACAAAGGAATCTGTCTTCGTAAATCATTTTGCTCAGCAGTGTTTCTTTAACACACCCTTTGCTCCCCTCTGAGTAGGGTGGGGAGGGAATCCGAGGAAATTTCCTGCTCTTTGTCTGGAGCTGTGCAAGAGCACCAGCCTTGGCTGGCAGCGTGCGTGTGTGTGGATGTGAACACCCGGACCCCTTCCTGGTGCAGAGACCCTCCAGAGACTCGGGGTGGATCCTTGTAGAGTTCTCCTTTCCCTGGCTTTGAGCTGTGGCAGTCCTGCTGGGCTTGGAGTGTCCCCGTGGAATGCTTGTGCATCCTCCCTGATGTCCTGGGCCCCTGGAGGTGAGGGCTGACCTGAGCTAAGACAGGCTCTGCCTGGTGGGGACAGGGACAGCCACACCAAGAAACGGGAAAGAAGGAATATTTGCAGCCCAGCTAATGCAGTTCCAACCTGTTTGGCTTATTTCCAGCCTCCCAACGTTTGACAGGGAGCTAAGATAATTTTTGCTCCTTTTTAATTGGCAAGTTGGGTAGTGTGTTTATGCAGTAGATTGAAACCTGTGATTCTTTACTTGGCCTCCAAAAGACATCCTACCTGACCTCAGGGAGAAAGAAGGAACAGTCAGGTGGAGTTTAAAATGAAAGGAGAATGGGCTTAATCATGATATTTCAAAGCCCAGGCCCTGTTTTAAGTGATAAGAACAGGGCAGAGCTGTCACACCCCCTGCCCTGTGCCAGACCCCCGTGTCTGAGCTGTCTCCTGCTTCCTCATCACCACGCTGGAAATCCCAGACTCTGGGACCTCACTCATCAAACCCAGCTTGTGGCTAAATGTCATCACCTGGTAAAAAATCAGAGCATCTTTGTTCTCTATTTGAATTAGTTGGGCTCTTTTTAATCCCTTGTTTGTGGCATATTTTGCAAGCACTTTTAGACACTGGGGAAAACAATATTTATTTCCCAACAAGCTCAGCCTTTTTCATTCTGACAGCATTGATTAGTTTTTCTTCCACTGGTTGTAATGGAGCTTGAAATTTACATTTCACAGGACTTTTTGGTGCTTTGTTTTGATTCTGCTTGTGTTTCTTACCAGTACAATCAGCTGTGCAAGCCCAGCTCCAGGGTAGAGTGGAGCAGAATGAGCAAAGGTGCCAGAGTTTAGGAAATTATCTTTTAGCCAAGTGCCAGAGCTGCTCTACAAAACTCTGGTGGGGTTTAAGATACCTAAAATGCCCTGAGATGGTGAATGCTGCGTTAGTGCTTTCTCCTGCCAGCCCTGCTGTGTGAGGCAAGGCTGCTCCTCTATAAATAGCACGCTCACAGCAGATCAGCTGGGGCTGCAGTCACTGCTCCAGAGCATCCTGATCAGAACTGCCTCCCGTTCCCAGCAGGGCTGGTGAGATGCTGCTGTCTCCCAGATGGGAGCAGCATCCCTGACCACACAGGCCTGTGCCACAGCTCCGTGCCCAGGCTGCCCCAGCTGTTTCCAGCACAGCTCTCCCTGCCTGCTCCTCTCATCCCCTGCTCTCCCTGAGCCTGGCACTGCCAGAGCGGGGAGGTTCAGCCCTCCCTGGGAGTGAATCAAGCACTGGAAATAGAAGCCCGGTGGGGGTGAGGCTGCTCACTGATTCAGGCTGCAGGATCATCTAAATTAGGAGGCAGATTCTCTGCGTTTGCATGTCTAGGATGAGTAATCCTCAAAGTTATGACTTGGAGGGAACTGTAGCAACTCAGGCCTGAATGCAGAGCTTGGAGGATGCTTTAGGAACCATATGTCATATGCTGCCCTTAGCTGAGAGCAAGCATCTCTGCCCTGGGGATTGTCTGCCCTGGCCATATCTGAGACTAAAATTAGCAGAGTGTTGCATAAATTGTGAGCTGTAGGTTGTCAGGGCTTCATTGCCTGGCTCCCATTTTAATACTCGTTCACTGTAAGAAGAGACAACAAACCCAGTGGAGGAGAACCTCCAGAAAAGCCAAAACTCCGTGGTGCTGGGTCCGTCTGGAGGCCTGTAAAGCAATCTGGGATGCTGCTGGGTTTGAGATGCTGCTGGGGGCTCACAGCTTAAAGCAGATCACGGGGTTTGGCCCGAGCAGCAGAATGCTGAAGCGATGACCTGGAAAGGCCAGGCTGAGTTTCACTGCAGACTGGGGCACAGAACGAGGTCTCAGGAAACAGATGGATCGCTAAGAGAGCAAACAATGAGACAAAGGGTTCACGTGAAGCCAGCAGAGGCAGGCTGACCAAGCCAAAGCACGTGGACTTGCTTGGCTCTGGCATAAATAGCTGCGTTTTTGCTCAGGGACACAGTGCAAGGCCAGAAGTGCAGGAGCAGGTGTAGTGAACCTGTAGTGTTATGAATTTTTGGATGGGTTCAGGGCCTTCACTGCTGTGCCAACCATTTTCCTTCCCTGCACCACACTCCAGACCCTTGGATCTCCCAGCAGAACTCAGAGTGAGTTGTTAATCACGAGCAACCACAGAGGCTGCTGCCAGATCTCTCCCCGGGACATGGAAACGATGACGGCTCTGGAGTACAATCTGCTCTTCATCGCTCTTAGGAGAAGGACACAAAAGTTTGAAGGAGGAAAACTTGCTTGGTATGGCTCCAGCCACTTCCTGAACAGGCTCACATTTCTCGGCAAGGGCCTTCAGGTCTCCAGTTTTGCATCCTGGCTGGAATTCCACAGGTAAATGTGCCATGAAGTGCCTTCAGCAGCACATCACCTCTTCCTGCTCCAATAACCGAGTGTTTTCCAAGCCATAACTCCACCTTCAGCTTCCTTTTCTATGCTGATCCGACTTTTTTATTGATTCCCATTGGTCCCTCTTGGTATCAAAAGAGATTTCTGGCAATTTTCCATGGGCTAGGAGACACCCCCATTAAACCTGCTTAAAAACTAGATGTGGAAATAACTTGCAATACCTGATACTGTTAAATTAAAGATCTCCTTAGGAACCAGAGACTTGAAAAATCCAGTGGGAAAAGGTGTCCTGATGTCAGACCATTCATGTTAAATGCAGCAGAAAGCAAAATTATTTAAACTAATTCCACACTGCTGCAAAGGACACTTTGTGTATATGCAAGCACCACCTTCCATGCATGATTTGGGTTTGGTTTTGTTTAGGCTATGCCATAAAAATAGGCCTGGGGATCTTATTTTTGTTGTGTTTTTGGCTTACATAAGACAATTCAGATTTTTTTTTTAAAGAAAACATACGCAGTAATCTGCAGATCTTGTGTTTCCAAATAGGTAACACAGTGAAGAACTGCAGCAGTGTGTTTAGGCACATTTCTGAGGGTTTAGCAAAGTAATATGTTAATTATTCTATTTTACAAGTTAAATATAGACAAATGCTTGTTTTGCTATAAAATCTGGAACACAACTCTATGTAAAAACTTATCAAAACATAAACAAAAAAGAAATGTCGCTCTTTTTTTCTGCAACTCAGAAAAGAAAGGACTTAAATCAACTTTTACCAATTTAACAGCTCAAAGGGTCTCCAACCACTGTTTGAGCCTGTATTTTTATTATTGTTTCATTAGGGCTCTTTTCTTTCCACATTTAGACAAGTCAGTATTCTCGTGTACCTCTCCCAGGGTCGTCCAGAGAACGTTAATTACGGTGTGATGCTGGGATGGAGCACTGCCGTCTCCTCCTGTGCTGCAAAACCAACTGCTGGCTCCAGTCACTGGGATGGATGGATGGATGGAGGGATGGAGGGCTGGTCCTGCTGCAGAGGGAGGAAATGGCATTTAGGGGAAGCGGCAGGAAGAGGAGTATAGTATCCTCGTTCCTGCTGTCTCAGGGTGTGCGCTAAGACCCAGAGTTATCCCTGCTCTCAGCTGACCTCCTGGGAGGGTCTCGCGTCTCTCTCCCTGCATTACATCCTTGCCGGGTTTATCTGAATTCCCAAAGCCAAGAGGTTAAAGCAGCCCGGGTGTGCGGTTAGCACCGTTTTAAAAATAAAATAAAATCCATGTAAGCTCCATTTCTTCGAACAAGGTTTGTATCAGCTGAAGGGGAGCTCTGTCACCTTCCCCAGCCCTGCACCGGACCGCAGCCCTGCTGGTGACAGCCCCCGGGGACAGAGGCACCTCCCGGCACAGGCACATTTCTGGGTGTTTTAACCGTGTAACGTGAGAATTACTGTATTTCACAGGTTAAATATAGACAAATGCTTATGTTCTGCTATAAAAATTAAAGCAGGATCCTATGTAAAACCAGATCAAAACCACGGACAAATTAAAAAAAAAAATTAAGTATTTTTTGGTGTGGAAGGAAATCTGCAACTCGAACAAGACAGGACTGAGCAGCCCCCCCAGCCCTGGGGGAGGGACGGCGGGGTCTCAGCATTCCCCATGCCGGCCCTTGTGGGGTCTGAGCATCCCTGTACCAACCCTTTCGGAGTCTCAGCATCCCCCGTGCCCGCCCCCGCGGGGTCTCAGCATCCCCTTGTGCCGGCCCTTGCAGGGTCTCAGCATCCCCTTGTGCCGGCCCCTGCGGGGTCCCAGCACTCCCCGTGCCCGCCCCCGCGGGGTCTCAGCGCTCCGTGCGCCGTGCGGAGCCCCCAGAGCCGCGTCCGGGCGGCCACCAGCGGCCGCAGCGGGCGGGTGCTCCGCAGCCCGGCGAGAGTTAACGGCGGCACCGCCTCTCCATTGGCGGCCCCGCGGCGGCTGNGAGGTGAATAATCCATTTATCTGCTTCACTTGGAAACCTCTAAATGCTCAGAGTAAGCAGTGAAAAGCCCATCTAAAGCTATACCAGAACTTCAATCCTTCTCATCAGCTCCCTGTACAAATATGTGCTGATGGGGAATATCAAAAACCATGGGATACCTTCACCCACACGTTTGCTTTGCCATGACTCCTCACAAACCCCACAAACACCCCTGGCCCCGAGGGCCCTCCCTCTTCTGGTGGGCCCCCTCCAGTGACCTGGCTTATGGGCACTATTCCCACAGCCTGCAGTTTTTGGTTCCCAGCATCTCTTCTGCTAAATGTGCAGAAGGAACCACATCCTGGCTCTCCCAGCCAGCAGGGAACTCCTGAAAGGTTGTTACCCTGTTACCTTTAAGAAGGCCCACACGTTCCTCTCAAAGTCAGCCAGGGCCATGTCGATTTTCTTCTGGCAGTAGCTGACAAAGCTCTCGGACTGCACAGCCTCCTGCAGCTGGTTTGAGCGGGCCAGGAACTCCTTCTCCGTGACAACCTGGCTGACATAGACGAGGGGATGCTGCTGCTGCTGCTGCTGCGCTGCGGAGCGCGGGGCTGGCGCCGGACAGCTCCCGCAGCCGTCATTCCAGAGCTTTCCGGCGAGGGAAGAGGTTTTCCAGACTGTTCTGGCGGCGTTGGGTTTGCCATGCCCAGATTTCCAGGATGTGGGTTTCCATCGGAGTTCGGAGCTCTTCGTCGTCCTGGGGTGGCTTCTCAGCCAGAGCCATTTGTGGTGACTGAAGTCTCAGCGGATCAAAAAACAATGGCAGAGGTCCACAAGAGCCAGAAATTGTCTGTTTTTAAGGGCAAGCGGCAGATCTTACCGAGGGCCTGTTTGAAAAGATTCTCCAGAACACCCTTATTTTAAGCCTAAAACCTCTTGGTCTTAGACCCATGCTTGATTTTATTCCTGTGGGGTGAAGCTGTTTAAAGTTCAGGAGAACTGACTGGTGGAACCACAACCCCCATAGCTAAGTGCGTGTTTGATCCAAAGCCCACCTAAATCAAGTGTTTTAGGTGGGTTTTTTATCATGCCTTTTGGGGCCTAGACTGGCCACTGTCCAAAAACAACGGGGGTTTTCTGGTCAGCTACAGCGACCATCAACATCCAACACCTGCTTTTCTCCCATTAGAACTGTGTCATAGTTTCACAAAGGGTGAAGGTAAAGGGGTAGATTGAGTAAGAAAACTCCATTTCATTGAGCAAGTAGGAACCAACCCTTAATTATAAGTAAGATGTAAGTGAGCACCCCCAGTGCCCTCTGAAATCCCCTCCTTTAGCAATGCTGTGTGCAGCTGCACTAAGGTAGAAGCTTCTTGACCACAGAACTCACTGATGTTGTAGCCGAGTGTTTTGAGCGTAGGAACACTCCTCGTTAACTCCTCACTTGATGCTGTAGTAAAGTAAGGTTTTAGCCATACTCCAGTACTGATTCTATTGTGCCTTAGTGCTGAGGATTTGTCCCATTTCTCTTGGTGTATCTGTTCCTGTAGTCCTCGTAGGCAAATGTATCTCCCTCGTGTTCTTGTCTCTGGAATTGGTGGCTGTTGGTTTGTCCGATTGTTTGTTTTCTTAAAAAAAAAACAAACTTGGGCTGGTCATTACTTGAAATTTAATATATACACAAAGTAGTTACCTTCAGAGAGGTATTTAGTGAGGTAGTTTTTAGTACGTGTTGTTTGTACGTAGCTGACTGCTGTAACACAAAAACTTAACTTATTGTCACTTAGAAACTGTGCACCTAAAGCAAAAAAAAAAGTAGGGGAACGGCTCTGCTGTGAAGGGGTTGTTGCTGTTAAAACACATCAGGTTCACATGGGGTCTGTTTTTGTAAATGTTTAGCGCTGGTGAACGCCCGGTTTGCTTTTCCTTGTGAAAGTAGTTTGTGGAGTTTAAACTTGGTGGTAGAGGGTAAATATAGGAAGTGTACGGAAATCCTTACTAACACACGGTATTTGTACTGAACATAATCCCTTCAGTAACTTGGGAGTGGCTGAGGGGCTGAAGGTCTGCATTTCATCAGGGAGAAACACCTTTTTATTTGTTTGTTACGCCTGCTGTGTTTCCATTCTCACGCGCAGCTGACTCAGTTTAGGCGTTCTGTGTTTATCACCTTGCCTATGTACTTGATTTAAGCAACTCACTGATGCCATCACTTCTGGGGTTTTATCCCTGAGGAGATCGACTGCTGGAAGAAAAGGCAAATTTTAAGAACGTTAAGACAAATGTTGGTCTTTTAAAGGTTTTAAGTCAGCCTTTGCTGTAGCCAGTTCAGCACAGGACCGTTGGAGTGCCACTGGATTTGTACATCTCTGTCAGCTTTTGTCAGCCATTGTCACTGTTCTGTTCCTCTCCTTGTCATGAACTGCCAGATGTGAAACCAGCTGTACAAACAATGAGCCTTGTACCACCTTGGCATTGAACTTAATAAATTTAGAGAATAATGAAATGAAAACTTCGTAAGTATTTAAAGGTTCGGGATCTTGCTTGACTCAAAGTGAGTCTGCCCAAACTGGTCGTAATCATATTCTGTTGTCTACTTCAAAATTATGACAGCATTACTGGGAAAATAAGAGATTTATTCTCTGAATACTCGATTTTTATTTACTAGAGGTTCAGACTATAGAGATAACTGAGTAATTCAGGTGGTAACACTGATGTAAGTCCGAGGAAATGGAAATTTAATTTACAGTGTTGAATGTGACTGTCTTCAATAAGACACCTCTGCAGGTAATAATGGATACGGTGACCTGTTAAAACAGCACCTAGAAGATACTAAAGAGATGTTTTTGCAGTCATTTCACATTTTTATTCATCAGTCTCTGGGGATTGCATTGCAACAGCATCCTGGGCAGAGGGTAGAACAAGAATATAAATCCTGATAGAAGAAAACCTGTAATTTTCTAAAGGATTATTTTCAATTTTTTCCCTTTCCATGCATTATAAATGGGATGTGGGAAACAATATCTCAGTTTTGCATTTATTTTCAGTGGTTTAAGCTTTAATTGAACACATCTTGGTGTGTGGGAAAGAAAATCAGAGTATTCCCTGTTTGATTTTGTGTGACATTAAGCAAAACATCTGCTGACCCATTGATAACTTGGTTTTTTCCTTCCATCGTGAGTATAGAAATTTCCTGCACCATGAATGTAGACATTTCTTCTGATAATAAAAGGGGAAATTACCTGTACACAGGTTTGGTACTAACTCAGCTCCCACAAGCCTTAGTGAGACTGCACAGTTAAAGCTCTCTCCAGTCTTTGCAGCAATCCTCAAACCATGCAGAGTAGCTTGTGGAGTGATAATCCACCCTGGCCTGTCCAGGCAGCAATAAAGATGTGGCAGAATGTTGATTTATAACTGCCAAGAAGCTGTTCTGGGAGAAAGTGGAAATGGCTCCTAAGGCAACTACACGTTCTCCATGTTACTACACAAGTACCTGCAATTAAAAATCCACGTGGTGCCTTCTTAGGTGTTTTATTATCTTGCATTTATCCAGTTATTTCCATTACCAATATCAGGCACTATCCAGGAGTTAAAATGGAGAATGATACGCTCATTAACAAGCTGCTTTTTCCTTGCCCTGTGCTAAATGTGAGGAAAATGACTGCTTAAATGTGAGCAGCTCAAAGCTCAGCTTGACCCCAGCTTTGAATCCTCTGGAGGAAACAGTCTGTGCCTCAGGCAAAGAATCTCTCTTAATTGCATTGTGATATTTTTTTGTGGGACATAAATGGAAAGGCTGCCTGGCTTTATTTGGAGGTGCAGGCAAAAGCTGGTATTTTGCTTCCATGGAGACCTGGAGTTTCAGTTTTACGAGGCTGCAAAATGCTGCTGTGTTTCACCAGCACGTTCCAAAAGAAAGGTGGGCTGGAAGGAGGAAAAAATGGCAGGTAACAGTGTCACATTCCTGGTAAAAGCTTTGGAATTACAGCAGGGATGCTCGGGCAGGGGGTTTTGGCCGTTTTAAGCCTGAGCAAAACCACCCTGAAACTGGTGTTGCTTCATCACAGGTCTGGTCACTGCATCTCTGACCATTCCCTAACCAGAACCACAAGGTGATCTGCAGGGAGCCTTTGCAAAAACAAGAATTAAGAAGATGATGGACAGGGTTAGGGATGGCTCAGAGGAGACCCAAGGAAAGAGGTTTTTGCAGGAAGGGGCGAGGGAGCGCTGAGGGGACACGTTTAGGTGGGAAATGCTGGGTGACAAAAGGGCTGCTTGAGGAGAGGGGGAAGATTTCTGTGTGAAAGTTGAGGGGCTAGTGAGAAAAGCTTTTTATGGGAAATACAAGAGAAAGGCAGAGAGGTTTTACAGGGAGGGAGGAGAGGAGAATGGCAGGTTGTGGGAGCAAGTGCTGAATGTCAGGAAAAGGCTCTGCTGGAAGTGCCGTGGTGATAATGGGGAAAATGTTCCTCAGAAAGCACAAAGGGAAAAAAAATATCAATGGGAGGGCAGAAAATATTTTTAGGAAGCACAGAGGAGAGAGTCCTGCCTTGTTAGTGAAGTTCAGCTGTGCTGGGGAATAGATTTCCTTTGATGTCCTGTGTTTCTCTTGCTCCGTTACCTCCTCCTGCCATTGAAACGGGCAAGTAAACCCAAGTGGAAAAGCATTATAAGATGGGAAAGGCAAGAGAAGACAAAAACCTCAGAGAAAAATGGGATTGGGCTGGGCTGAGCAAGGAACACCGTGATAATTCTGACCTGTATGTGAGAAAACAATCCTGAAACTGGCGCATTTCACCACTCAGTGTGGGTGCATGAATAACTCCTCGTTTTGGCCATTCTCGTTTGTGCAGTTTTCAGTGAAAGCGTGAGCGTTTGCTCCTGAAACGCAGAACTCCGTGATTAATGCTAACAGCGACCATCTGCCCCCGTTATGTCCGCTGCAGATCCCCCCGGGCACAGCCAGGGCGCTGGGATTATCCAGGGTGTCGGGCCCAATTCTCTTCCCGGGGATGACTCAATCCTGCATCCAAACGCTTCCCCTCGGGAATCTCCCCGTGTCCCAGCCCCGCCGCGGCATTCGGCTGCCATCTAGTGCCAAAGGGAGGGAAAACTGTCCTAAAAACCTGCTTTTCTGACAAGAGGCGATTTTAAAATTCCACAGCCCGAGGAGCCAGCAGGATTGAGGGATTCGCGCTGAATGGCTGGCTTTGTGTTGGGAGCGCTTGAGACCTCATCGTCCTTTATGGGAAGAAATCTTCCTAATCTGCAACCTGAACCTCCCCTGGTGCAACTGAGGCCGTTTCCTCTCGTCCTGTCCCTTGTTCTCTGGGAGAAATCCCGATTCCCCCCGGCTGCCCCCTCCTGTCAGGGAGTTGTGCAGAGCCACAAGGGCCCCCCTGAGCCTCCTTTTCTCCAGGCTGAGCCCCTTCCCCAGCTCCGTTCCCTTCCCTGGATGAGGTGAACGAGAAGCTTCATGGAATATCCTGAGCTGGAAGAGACCCACAAGGATCATGCAGTTCAAGCCCTGGCCCTGCACAGACACCCCAAAATCCCACCCTGTGCATCCCTGGCAGCTCCTGGAGCTCTGGCAGCCTCGGGGCCGTGCCCATTCCCTGGGGAGCCTGGGCAGTGCCCAGCACCCTCTGAGGGAAGAACCTTTCCCTGATATCCAACCTAAACCTCCCGTGGCACAGCTCCAGCCGTTCCCTGGGTCCCGTCCCTGGTCACCACAGAGATCAGGGCCTCTCCCTCCCCTTCCCCCTCACGAAGTTGTACATTGCAAGGAGGTCCCCCGTCAGCCTCCTCCAGGCTGAACCAGCCCTCACGCTCCTCCAAAAGCTTCCCCTCCACACCCTTCACTACCCCTCCTCTGAGCAACAACACCTTAATATCTGTCTTTTATATTATTTATCGCCCCAAAAGTCAGGGTGAGGCAACACAACCCTCTCCCTCCACAGCCCGCTGACGACTCACTCTTAACTCGCCCTCGCATAGCACCCTGCCGT
>VZRQ01009281.1:0-23124 GCA_013397975.1 Machaerirhynchus nigripectus | reverse complement strand
TGGAAGAGGGCCTCTTCGTCAGAGCTGGAGTGATAGGACAAGGAGTAACGGGGCACAGAGTGAAAGAGGGGGAAATTTAGGTTAGGTGTCAGGAAGAAAATTTTTTAATGTTGTTAAAAGGGTGGTGAGACGCTGGTACAGGGAGATTGTGGCTGCCTCATCCCTGGAGGTGTCCAAGGCCAGGTTGGACGGGGCTTGGAGAAACCTGGGATAGTGGAAGGTGTCCGTGCCTGTGGGCTGGGTTTTAAGGTCCCTCCCAATCCCTTAACATTCTGTGAAGGTTAAGCCACTCCATGCCCTGAAAGGGAGCCCTTTCCTCTCTCAGGAGAACCAGAACATTCAGTTCAGAATGCTAAATGTCTTTGAGATTATAAGTGTTAATCTGTTTAGCACACCAGGCGCTCTCAGCTTGGCTGAAAAGGTGAGATGGGAGACTGGGGACAGACAGACGGGCAGGAGAGACCTGATCTGGCTGAAATCATGTCCCTAAATCTTCCCTTTGCACTGCAGGAACATGATAAGGGTGGTCGGGTTTATTTTATTAAAGTTATGCAAAGAAACACTCACATTAGAAATACACATTGGTGGCATAGTAAGCAGAACAACTTAAGTGTGTAAGCTGTGTGCTACATTTTAAATAAAAATAAAAAGCTTTGAAAGGAATAAATAATAGAAGCATTTGGTCTGGCAGCCATCTTACTGTGACAGCATTTCATGCACTTCACGCTCACACTTGGCATCGACTGTTACCTGATGAAAACATGACATTGTTTTTCCCCTACTAATGCTGGAACTGAGTTTTAATTGAAACCTGAGTATTAAGGATAAAGTTAAATTTACTTGTAATGTCTGGCCTTTTCCTTCCCCAGTGTTTTTGCAGAAATAAATCACTTCCGGTGTGACTGATGTTTGCCAAATGTGGTGGGGGTGGTTTTTTTTAATTCCCTTCTCCCTTAGGATTTTAATTTAAAAGTAACAAAACCGTATTTAGAAAACGTTTAATTTTATGAATGTCTTTTGTAGTTCTAGCAGCCGTAGCATAAATGGCAAAACAGAGATAAATTGCTGATGCTGCTCTAAAGCAATAACTGCCCATTTGCCAGTAAACTTCAGGAAAATGTGTGTTGGCTCAAAGCCAGCTTGCGTTACCAGTTCAGGGCAGTGTCTTGCTCTGTGTGGCACTGCAGTTGGAAAAAACACATGGTTAAAAGAGGAAGAAGAAACTGAGGAATTACAAAACTTCAAGGTGTTTCGTAAGTGGATGACAAGACTTTAAAAGACACGAATTCTTTGTGCTGTTGGAAAACAAAGTGTGGGGTCCAGCACTCAGTGTTTGCTTGTGTATTTTGTAATTAACTGAGTTTTAAGCACTTTGTTCTAATTTTCCACCAGAAGTCAGACTGAAGGTCTGTCTGAAGTTGGTAGAATAATAAGAGCCATCACCCCAGGGGTGTGTTGGGCCGAGGAAGCAAAGGGGGAACAACAGGAAGAGCAGTGCAGAAAGACTCGATCCCTCCTTAAAAGCTGTCAGACTGGCTGTGTGTAACCCTTCCCCAGGTCAGCTCTTACTCATCCCGCAGTGTTTGCTGTTCCAGATGTGAGGTGCAGCCTCTGCTGGGGTGGGGTGGGGTGAGGTGAGAAGCAGCACAGGCCTCGCTGCTGTGTAAGCCCTGCACAGCAACAACAAAAACATCCCAGTGTTACCCACACAGACCCACAACACAGCCTCACGCCAGCTGCTGTGACAAAAATTAACACTTCCGCAGCCACAACCAGCACGTCCTGTAGGTGATTTTATCTTTTATGTTTTGCCATAGAGCGTGCAGACTTAGGCCCTGGTTCTCCTTCAAACAGAGGAGGAAGGCAGAAGAGTAAATCTATCACAGCCAAACTGTTTTGTGCAGCAACTTCCACATTCCCGTTTGCTTGGTAGTAATCCCTGATGGCTTTGGAAGGAAGTTACTGAGTTCAAGTTCTCTGTGCCACTGCTGGTAATGAGAACTCTTAAAATGCTGATACACACTTCAGCCACGTATTCCTTGTTTCAGAAAGCTAACTTTTAGGAGATGAGGAGTGTGAACATGAGACCTTAGTGGCAGCAGAGGAATTCAAATATTGCAACCCCTATAGCAAAAACTTGAATTTCATGTTGATGTTAAGAGTTCTAGTACAACATTGACAGCGTGAGAGAACTTAAATTGCGCCCGTGCTGTTTCCATAAGTTGTTACTCACAGCTTCTCTCCTGGCATCATCTGTCAGCCCCAAAATGCAGTGAGGTACTGACATATGTATTGCCTAATTTAAGAAATCCTAAATTAATAAACCCTCAAGAAGGAGATACTTTCACATTTTTATATTAAAGCACACTTCCATTTGACAGTTTAATAGTGCTAATGCAAATTAAAACAAGTTGTTAGTATTCAAAATGAGTTAACAGTGCTTTTGTCCTGCTGTTCAACAGTGTGGACTTGTTTTGGGGAGTGTTTTGGTTTTTGTAATATTGATTGGGCGGCATAAGATATTTTCTAAATAGCCTACAATGGGTGCTGGTTATTTTCCTGCTACCCTCTTGTGGAAAGGGATGTGGTAAAATTAGTGATTTGTCCCCTGGAAGTCTTCACCACTCTCAGCTGCAGTGGCACTGCAGGATTTATTGAATTTTTTTATTATTTAATAATACTACAGCCATTGTAAAGAGAGGCTGTACTGTTAAGAACATAAAATGAGCTGAAAAACACCTTAATTTAATAAGAATGTCAGAGATCCCTAAACAACAGTGAAATGAAAGAAAGGTGTGGACAAAAGTTCATGTCTCAAGCTGCACAGATTAATATTATTTCTCCTGCCAGTGCCTGAAACAGAGTGGTACCAGTGTGTGGTGTGTTAGTGCAGTTCCAGGTTGGTGTCTGCTTTCAGAAGTGTTTGCAGTGAGCTCTGAGATCCTTTGGAGGGAAATGCTCAGGGGCACTTGAGCAGTGCTTGTGAGCTCACTGGAATGAGCTTTGGACTGAGAGGTGAGCACACCTGCTGAAAACGAGCTCTGTGCAGTGACTCACTTTGTCCTTAACATACTGGCAGTTTATCTACATCAGCATCAATAGTATTAATAGAAACAAGGTCCTGAAATACAGTAATTACTGTTAAAGCTTAAGCTCTTCATTTCCAGAAATCAGTGCTAGGGTAGTCTGTTAGTCTGTCTTACCCTTTACTCTTTATGACAAAGCTCCTTATTTTCCATCTTCTGGGTAGTTTTACTAGGCCAAAACCAAATGCTATATGTCCATTTTCTTGTAGGAGTTGTTAATTGTTAAAAATGTGCCACACTACCACAGACACCTGATGGTTCACTCCACTGGATGTGTCCAGCTGTTTAATAAAAGGCTCCTGAATAATGGCTCTGTGCAGGCATTTTTCCCTCTCCTGTGCCCCAGTTGCTGCAAGAACTGTGTTGAAATGTTTTTAGCATATTTCCTAGTGGTAGGATTTCATTGTACCTGGGGCATAAATAGTGTAAAAATTGACAGTACCACTCCCCAAGGTACAAAGCAAGAAATTCCATGTGAGGAACTCATATTCCAGCTGTTCAAGGAAGTAATTTTGAATGGGTCATGGGCCTTGGAGGCACAAATTTTTGATGTGTTGAATGTCAAAGATTTCAGATTGGCTTTACATGAGATCATGCAAACTTCAGGGACATCTACAGCAATTGGAGGTGGAGGTTCTAATGTGTGTGATCCAAGCAGACCTGTTTCAAAGAATAGTATTAAAGGAGAAAAAATAAAAGGAGGAAACCATAGAAGAAAAGATCAAATTGAAACATGAATTTTTTAGCACTGCAATATCTTCTGTACATATTATGTCTTTCTTCATGTCCAATAGAAGCAGCAGAATCAAAACTTGGGTCTGCAAGTATTGCAGGGAAAATAAATGAACAGTGACTCATAACTGCACCAGTTACATGTGATGGAGGACTGGGAGGGGCAAAGAATTGCACTTTTTTCCACTTGGATCCATTTTCAGTCTTTAGTCCTGCAGAAAGAAGCAAAAAATCATCATGTATCTTGTCTGTTTACAGAAATAGGGACCTATAAATAGTTGCTGGAGGAAAAAGTGTGGGGAAGCAAGAAAAGAGAAAGGAGGGGCTGTGTTCCAGTGGGAGGAACTGAAGGAAATAAGTGTTGATAGTTGCAGAGCAGTGTTTGAGTTTGGGGCAGAAGGTGATCACGGTCTCTGCCCAGAAGCATTTGGGATCACTTTGAAGATCAAACAGCTTGAGTTGGTGTCTTCTGCTGAATTTCCTTATATGTGCAGACCAGGGAGTTGGGGCTGACTCTTGCACTGGGTCCCAATTCTGTTCACTCTCCTTGGAGGAAAACACTACGAATTTGGGGTCTTTCTGGGGCTGTGGGGACACAGGCACTGGGGTTGTTCACTTGCTTTTGTTTTAACATTGTTCACGCCATTCAGTCTCTGCTAAAATCACTGATGCTGAAAGTGGGAGTCCTTAAAAAAATTGATTAAGTCGTGGTCTCGCCGTTTCAAGTTCGTTGTCATTACAGACCCAAATGTTTCAACCTTCTGGATGATAGCAACAGTATTTTACCATGCAACTTTGTCCATTAGACCACCAGAAAATCTTTTTTTTGTCCCATTATTCATTCAATAGATTGTTATATTTGTTAGTATTACTGAAGGATGTATTGAGCTTCAAGTACGAGCACTGCAGTTCATCAGCGAGAACATTTTGGCATTACTCCTAAAGACAAGCAGGTTCCTGCCTCCTTTTTTTTTTAATTATAACTATGCAACAAGTAGTTGTTCATAAGAATGGAATGAAGTAATCCCTGGTTTAGCCAAGAGTTTTAGAGAGCAGCCAGCAGAACATCTGCCCCACTTGTATAAAGGTAATTGCACTGTATGGTTTTCAGTGCCAGGCACACAAATGCTTGTCCTGGGCTTATGAAATTACACCAGAGGCAGTTTAGGCAATGAAGCAAGAAGAATAACACAGTTAGGCCAACAGTCTTAGCAGGACACTTAAGTATTGACCAGTCAGTACAGTTATTTATTTGTATTAAGAGAAAAACATCTCTGCTTCCAGTGTGTTGTCCGTGAGTGAATAAACAACACGTGCTTGTTGCAAATCCAGGATGTCTGAAAGCACAAAGGACATTTCCAAATAGCTGTGTACCATAATTGTAAGAAAATTCCTATCAAGTAGAGGTGCTTCTTTAGGAATGGTGTGAGTTTGGATTGTAACTGCAAGGAAAATCCACGTTGGGTACTCTCAGCGGTTTGGTTGCCCAACTGTTTGGCTGTGATTTGGCTGCTGGCTAAGAGGTGTTTTTAAAATTCACTCTGTGTTCTTCAGCACTTCAATTTTTAAAGTCTATCCAGTCTAATGGCTTTCTCTCCCCCCTTCCCTTGTGTCTTTCAGCAAACGAGGATTCAGCGTCCGATCCTTTGGCACAGGGACTCACGTGAAACTGCCAGGACCAGCCCCGGACAAGCCAAATGTTTATGACTTCAAAACAACATATGATCAGATGTACAATGATCTGCTTAGGAAAGACAAAGAACTGTATCCCTGTGGCATGGCCTCTTTAAAAAATCCAGTGTGGTTCATCCTTGAAAGGTGTAATTCATTATTTGGCATTAAGAATCTAGAGTTGTTTGGCTGGCGAAATGATTTTAAATGATTTAAGTTTATAGGAGGTTTTTTTAACAATGGGCCTCTAATGCTCCCTTGTAAATTGTTACCCAGTTCCAATGCACACATCCCAAATGCTCTTTTGTAGTGTGTTTCCATGTTTAGCTCTTGAATGAACACATCAGTACCCTCACAGATTGTCCATTGCCTCCCCTGCACTGTGGATCCTTCTCAGTGCAAAGACTGTCCTGGTTATGGATTTGGGAAGAGCGACCACCTCGACTTTAATGTTGTATTTAGCTCAGACAAACTGCCAGGTAAGGCTTACAGAATACTTTCTCTGGGAGAGAGGATGCCTTTCATTAAAGAGCTCACCCTTCTCACTGAGGATTTTGTGATATGTGATTTGCTCTGTGCACCGAGAAAAAATAACCCTGTGGTTTATAGTAAAGAATGGAGAGCCCAATAACATTTAATCCTGGAGAGCAAAGGTGATCAGGGTTAGGCACACTACTAAAAATGTCCAAACTGCATTGTTTTAAAATTCCTATAATTAAAGTAGATTTTTTTTTTTTTAAGAAAACCCACAAACAAGAATTGGGGAACTCATTCGAGATGTTTTTTTCAACAAGGACCCTTTTCTTAAAAAAGTTCAAAATGTAGGATGTAGTCTTAAAGGATCACGTGATGTGCTGGTTTATTTGATTTTTTTTTTAATCCCTCTGCCTATAGAGAAAAGGAAAATCTTGCAAACCCATCTTAATGAGATATGCCATATCCATATCCTGATTAAAAGAACTGCTTAAAAGAAAATTCCTTGAGCTGAGAATTAATTTTAACAAGCACGAAGGACCTGTGATTTCCTTTTAGAATTCTTCATTGCTGCTGTGCTGAGTGTGGCAGTACTTAAGGAAAGAAAACCAACAGAAAGCCAACCTGTTCCCCCCCACTCAGCATATTTTGGAGGCACCATTGTGGTTCTGCTCCATGCTTTGCTGTGTTCCCCAGATAAATTTGCAGTGTTACAGTTAAACCTTTTCTCAAGGTAAAGGAGGTTTAAACAACAGCCACTGCAAGGGAAATAGGGCAACAGCAAATGCCTCTGTGACTTTGCCTTTTTGATTCTCAGATAATTTTAGGTTTTCAGACTGAAGACTGTCAGCACAGAAAGCAACTCCATTTCCAGAAGTGGGTTTTGAGGGTAAAGACTTTAACCAAAACCAGCCCTGCTCTCATCAGCGAGTTCCGGATTAGGGTTTTTTGTGACCCAGGGTCCCAGGGGCTCTCAGTTCTGTTGGGTGAGCATAACTTCAGAGAGGGGATGGGAATTACCTGTGGGGTGGGAAGGGCTGCTCTCCTCATGGGCTTGGAGTGTGGTTGGGATGGGGGAACAGGAGGAGGGGTGGTTCCATATGATTCAGCTGCTTATTCTGTTTCCCAGCCTTGCTTTCATCATCTGTAGCCTTTCCATGTGCTCTGAAATTTTGAGTCTTGCTGACAACACCCTGCTTGTTCCCATATTCCAGTGAGGAGACACCTGAAGTTTGAGTGCTCTCCTTCCAGGCGCTGTCGACACCAGATACTCAGTGACATTGTGGCTGTAAGGGAACATCCTCTGCCCAAATAAATGATCCCCAGGTTCAGAAAGCAGTGGCCTCAAACAGAAATGAGCTGCTGCACTGTTGGACCTCACTCAGAGCAAGGGTAAAGTTGTGTTAGAGAGAAGAGATGCACTGAACCTCTCCTGTTCACTTGTGAAGAGGGGGGACAACTATTAAAAATCCACTCTGCAGAGACTAAAAGCACCTTCATTGCAGTTAATTAGTGAAATATAGAGCACAGGCTCTCATACCTTGAAGGCATATGTTGAATTTCAGAAGCACAGGAATAGGGGATTAATGGAGCCAGGAATACAGATTCGGGTTGAGTAGGTGGTTACAGTAGATCTAAAGTGGAAGTATTTCAAAGCCTTTTAAGATGTGGCAGTTAAAACTTGAGAGTTAAAATAAGTATCAGCATCTCCCATTGCATTTTTAGAATGTAGCATTTAAATTCCCTGAGCCCCAATTGAGGACTGCCCCAAAACCTTTTAACACTGCTCTGAACGTGGCTTTTGGTTGCTTTTTAAAACATTCCTCTATTTTAGGACAACAGTAGAGAATTGTGCTACTCATTTGAGGAGGACACAGCCATGGTGTGTAGTACCAATACACCACCTTGCATTTGCATGTGTAACCCACCTTTCCAACATTAGGATTAATTGTCCTTAGGATTATTTGCCCCTTCCAACTCTGAAGGGGTTTGAGGACTTAATTCTAATTCCACGGTGGTGACTTTAAAGCTGAAACAAAATTAGAGCAAAACCGCTGGTGAGCCTTGCCTTCAAGTGAAGGCAAAAGCTAGTCAAGGGTGAAAGTTGCTGAACAATTTAAATTTAAACCCAATTTAAATCTTCATCAGCAGTTGCTGTTATGCCCAGGGATAGGAGCTGTTCACATGGAAATTTAACCAAAATTGTGCAGGAATTGCTCCTGGGTTCTTTATCAGTATGAGTAACTCCATGGCTGATTGTTTCTTTCCTTTTCTCAACCCTGATGTGTCTGTGACCCTCACATTAAAGATGATTTTCACAGATAGGGGGGTATTTTTAATTAGGATTTCTAGGCAGCCTGCACTTACCCTGCAAGCTTGGCCTCCTGCTCTGCTCCTGACATTTTTTACTTCCTCTTTTAATTTGACCTTGCTAACTTTAGATAAGATTCCAGTTTTAGCTCCTCAGCTACGTGAGGCTATAGAATTGAGGGGAGGGTGGAAAACATGTCCTCAACAGCTTCCTAAAGCTGCTTCAGTTAGAAGGAAAATGCCAGAAATGAAGAAGAACTTGGTGCATCTCCCTTGAAGACACTGAGTCTTTCCTGTCAAAAAAAAAGGTAGTGATAATCTTGGTGATGGGATCTAGTTTTAACTCTGTGAACTCCAAACTGAAGTTGGATGCCCCTGTGATATTTCCATGTAGCTCAGTCTTGAGGAGTAACTGACTTAAATTCTGCTTCAGGTAAGCTCTTCATGCATCTATTTATCTTAACATTTTCATCTGGTTTTTCTTGGTGGATTTTGAGCTGATAAGCACTTGTCAGCTTCTCTCCTGAGCTGTCACTCCAAGTGTTCAGCAGGAGAGCTGTGTCTCTGGAAGCCACTTTGGAATGTTTCATTTAAATATGTTGAGGGATTTTTTCTGGTTTTTTCGTTGGGTTTGGGTACTTTCTTCGCCATTTTTTTGAAGCCTAACCTTGCAAGAGCTCAAAATAGTTGAAATCATGGCCTGTGTGTCAGTGGCAAATCTTCCAAAAGCAGTGCAGTACAAGTCTGATTTCCTTTCTTACCATGTCTTTCAAAGCACTTCAGTGCTCCTAGAAATAGAGAGAAGGGATGAGGATGGAAAGAAGTGTTTAAACTGGATTTGAAGACTTCTAAGAGGCACATTTCTGCAAATCAACACACTTCCAGCCGCAGGCTGAATTCCAATCCCTTTTTCTCCATGAAGGATTGTAAGACCAAAACGCTTCACAAAATCTCAGGCCTTTCAAAGGCAGCAATTTTTCAGTACTTCTTCATCTGCCTTCTGATCACACTGCCTTTAATCTTGGCTTCTTTCACGTTAAAAAGGAAATACATCAAATTGTTAAAAATACATAAGCTGGATATGTATTATTTAAATATTATTTCCCCTGTGTTTGAGCCTTGGGATATGGTAGAAACTACAGACTCCAATCTAATAGCAAATGCTTTTCAGCAGCATCAAACATCCTCTGCCATCCTGTCTCTTCTGCGTAGCCTGAAAGGTTTATTTCCTTACCCAAGGTGAGTCCAAACAGATGCTCTGAGGAATTCTGACTGGAGGATCCAGTCTGAGGCTGATGACTCTTGTAAAATCCACTCAGAGCTGGAGTGATTTCATTTGGCAGTTCCATCCCAGCCTGAAGGAGTGGAGCAAAGTGGCAGCCGGTGCTTCTTGCCTTGAAGTTACCTCCCGTTAACACAGAACTTCTGTGCCAGCATTAGGGATGCTTTTACTTACTTTTTCTTTATTCCAAACCAATTCCCATTTTCATGGTAGCAACTGTAATTCCTTAAACTGGCGTTAATTGCAAGCCAGGAATGCTTTCTGCAGACCTCATCCAGCGTGGTGCTTTCTCTGCAGGCTCCTGGTGCAAAGTGGCCCTGCTGGCTCTGTGATTGTGTTCTCAGGTTTCCCAAATGTGCTAAATGAAATGTTTTAATCGATTCAGGGTTTGCAGTGCTGGTGGTTTGCTCTGTCTGAGGTACCTTCTGTGGCTGTGACTGGAAATTCTGAGTTGCACAGCACGGAGCGGTGACAGCAGCAGAAGCCAATTTGGGAATGGCTGTTGCAGCCCCTGTTTCCCTGAGCTGTTCCCTGTTTCCCTGGGCAAGGGATGATTCATCCTTTCCCACAGACCTCTCTCAAAGCACTTCCCCCCTCCCAGTCTTATATTTGCTGCTCATCTTTGGAATCTGGCACTGCTTCCCAAACCTGAAGAAAGCATCCCAAAGTCACGTGTGACCCTCCTGAGCCCTCTTGTTTGCCTGCTGGTGCTTGGAATGACTGCAGAAGTGACATCTCTGTGTTGCTTACTGCCAGGTGATCAAACACTCTAGATTGCAGCAATCCAAACCAAACTCCTCTTTGAAGTTCACTCTTGGATGAAGTGCACACTCAGCTGTTTGATGGCATAGTCACACGTGCCACATCCAAGAGTCATCTTGTCCTTGGTACGCCTGTCGTTCTGGTAGTCCCTTCAGTACATCTGTGACATCCCTTCTCCACCTCTTTGGCACTGGACTTTGCCATTACTCCCTCTCTTTTCCCCTCTGACAGCTTGGATCTGTCCGTTTTCACCCCAAATACAGTTTCAGCTGCTCAGCACTAGCAAATTCTTGTCTGCCACTTGAGCTCAAGGTGTTTGCTGCCTTCACTGGTATGTGGGTACAGACCCCTCAGCTTTGGGGCTCAGCCAGGCTTCAGGAGGTGAGCAGGGCTGCCATGTGGTTATTTGTATTTGGACCAGCTCCTAGGAGCAGTTGGATTTATCTGTGCAGCTCCTGGCTTACAAATGCTGGGTCTTGTCCTTCACCAGGAAAAACAATTCAGTTTTTTTGCAGGTCATTCATGCAGGCACAAGTGTTGCAGAAATGTCATGGAGCCCAGCTTAGCATCTTCGTGATAATTTAGGATGCCATATTTGAGAGTCATAGAACGGTTTGGGTTGGAAGGGACCTTAAGGCTCATCCTGTGCCACCCCCTGCCATGGTAGGGACACCTTCCACTGTCCCAGGTTGCTCCCAGCCCCGTCCAGCCTAGCCTGGAACACTTCCAGGGCAGCCACAGCTTGTCTGGGCAACCTGTGCCAGGGCCTCCCCACCCTCACAGGGAGGATTTTTTTCCTAATACCCCATCTCACCCTGCTCTGTTTCCATTTGAATCCGATAGAATGGTTCAGCATTATGATTTTATTAAGTTAGAGACCAACAAAAGACTTGTGAACAATCTCTGGTTTGTACTAAACTGCACAGTTTCAGTTCCAGAGGAGAGGCATTGTGTTCTCTGGCTGTGGGGAGAAGGCAGTTACTGCAGCCATAACCACTGCTTGGAAAGTAGAATTTGTGGTGCCTGTGCCCATTCCCAGTCTTTCATTCCCTCATAAAAGGAGCTGATTCTGAAGGTGGAAGAAGGTTGGGCAGCCTCACCCCCCTCTCACACACTTCATTTAAGGAAATGTCCAGTTCCTAGACAAACTGCCAGGCAGGCTTTAACACCATGTGCTCTGCTTGTAATGCAGATATAATAAATGAATGAAGGTGGTTTGGAAAAGAGACCTGCAAATGCCATTCATGCTCGGGTGAGAAGCACTCTGCTCCGCTCCTGCTTTTCCCAAAGAAGAAATGCAGTGTTGGAGGATGGTGTCAGCTGCACCAAAGGGAATAATCAGATTTATTTGAAGATGTAGAAGCTTTGGGTGCCAGCCATTACTTTAAAGATTTTTTTTCCCCCTAAAAGGGATATATACATTTTAGCAAATATCATTTGCCCAGTTCTGTTTAAGAAATTGGCCTCTATATTTTCACAGAATGGCCTGGCTTGGAAGGGACCTTAAATTTCACCTCATTCCACCCCTCTCCATGGGCAGGAACGCCTTGCATAGACCAGGTTGCTCAGAGCTCCATCCAGAGCCTTGGACACTTCCAGGCATGGGGCAGGAGGATAGGCATGGGAATTTTAGTTGTCTATATAATTTCTATACCCCAGCACTTCCAGCTCAAATCACTTTGTGAGCTTCGGCTTCACGTGGGAGATAAAGTGAAACTCGCTGAATACTTGGATCAGTAAGATCATTATTTTGTTATCCAGAACAGAGACTTAACTGTCATGGCCATCTCTAGATTGGTGCTCGTGGCTTTTGGGGTTTTTGGGTCCTGTCAGTGACAAATAATGAGAAAGTTTGGAGGGATGTTTGAAGGGATGTTTGGTTACCCAGATGTGTGGAGCACAGACCCATCAGGTGGATGGTGAAAGGCATTTCTGGTGTCTGTGACAGGAATTTTAAATTTGGATAGCAAAAGCAGTGAAAGCTTTAGAGTTTTAGCTAAACACATCTTTTTTTTTTTTTTAAATAAACCTTCATCCCTAGTATGGGATATCCTTAGCTAAAAGGAGAGAATGCACAGGCAGTAATAGAAATTCCCCATGAGAATGAGCAACAATGCTGTGCCTGTTGGGAAAACTCAACTTTTGTGCTGCAACATCTTTTTTACATCGAGCCTTTCCACTGCTGAGTCGTCGTGCCTAAATTCCATCACACTGGGGATCTGTTTAGCATAGTTATTCCAACAGAGGTGAAATCTGAATTGGACTCAGTGTAAAAACGAGATGGGTTTCCTCTGCCAAGAGTTTGCAGTAGGTGAAGAGAAATGTAGGCTTGTTCTGGTGTCCTCCTGAGCATGGAAGGGCTACGAAGGTGTGACAGCACAGAAAACCAGGGGAAATTCTGTACTGAGAAGAGAGCAGGGATGCACAGGACAGGCAGCATGGAGTTGAAATGTGTTGGAAGGAAAGCAGAGCCTGACTTAAACGATTCAACACCTGCCAGTGTGGTGGAAACCATTAAGAACTTGCATTCACCTGAGCTCCCAAGGAGCAAGAAGCTGGGTTATTATGCATTGGAAGCAGTTTTGCAGAGCTCATCCCCTGCCTGCTCAAAGCATGAGGTGCTGGCTTTTTCCAGGTGAAAAAGATTCCAGGCAGCCAAATAGGAAAGCACCATGAATCCTAAACTGCTTCTCTCAGTCTCCTTTTATAGGCAGATGGACCCTTGGAAAAAAAAAATAGCTGTAAGCTGGCAGCAGAGAGCTGGGCTGTGAAGCAGAAATCTTGTGTGGGTTTGGGAATCTGCGTAATTCTGTCTCCAGGCTCAGTCAGGAAAGCGAGGGGACAGATGCCAGCAACATTTTATCCTAGAAAGGGAAAAAAGAGAACCCAAAAAAGTGTGTGGGATGTTGTGGATTTTTTTCACCCCCCCCTTGAACTGCATGATGTAGAAATGAGTACAGAGCCCAGGGGGGGCTCCCCTTCCAACTGAGCAAAGCAGCACTGGCAGATGTTGGCATATTTTGGAGAAGGCAGATATTTTGGAAATGGTATTTTGGAAATGCAGTCATTTCCCTGCTCTGCAAATAACCAGGGGTCTGAGGTGGCTGCATCCAAGTGGGTTTGTTTGTTTTTTTTCCAAGCGTGACAAACCCCAGGAGAGTTCCCACAGGGGTGCTGGGAGGAACCAGTGGGTGCTGATGTGCAAGAGCTGCTGGTGAGAGCTTTGGGCTGTAAAGGACAATTCTGTAATAATACAAGGAGAAACCTTCTGGGGAAGAAGAGTAAAAAAGGCTTGGGGAGTGACGTGGAGAAAAGAAATGCAGCAGAAGTCATTTGGCTAATTGACAACATTTAATTGTGATAAACAGCCTATCACTCAGTTCGTGGTGCAAAATAGAAATTAGAAGTAGTTGAAGTGCAGTGATGCAGGCACAAAGAAGAACTGGATCTATTTTCAACCTGAAGTAGACTCTTGTAGGTAGAAAGCTGGGTTTAATTTTTAATATAACTTAAAACACTTGAAGGGTTTAAAAGCTTTAGAGGCTGTTTGCTTGAACAGGAGCACCGTGAGCACACAGGTGCACGTCTGGGCAGCAGAACCTGAGCTCCTGCAAAAAGGTAGGCAGGAAGTTGTTGGTCTTTTGTTACAAAAATAGCAGGAGTGGTTTCTGAATGTCTGTCACCTTTTCAGCAAGGAAATAAGCCCAGATGACCTCTTACAGATGGCTGCTAATGATGGGAGTTGTTTTATTCTCAGAATTCTGTTATCTCAAGAAATTACAGGCTGTTATCCCTACTATGATATTGTAAAATGGCTAAAAATACAGCTGTGTGAAAGTCGGGAGGAGATGCATCCCCTTCCAACCTTTCTCAGTCCAAACCTTTCCTGGTATTCCTAATTTACCCCTAAAACTTTGCCTTCAGAGGGGGTCTGGTTTTACTCAAACCCGCAGAGTTATGTGACAGTCAAACCTGGAGTGTGCCTAAAGAAACTGCACGTCCCAGGAGGGTGGGAAAACAGTGGGATTAGAGAATCCTGCCTGCAAAGGGGCTCCAGGATGTAAAATCAGAGCCTCAAGGTTACAGCACCAGCATAAATTTAGCTCCCAAGCAGCATCACAGATTCCTTTCACACGGTGATGAGGCTCTGACAGGCATAAAGTCAGTGTTTTTCTTCATTCCCATTTATGCATCTCGGGATATTTTTATGGGATGTGCTTCTGTGGTTTCTTTGGCTCCCTTTGGAGGTTCAGTTGCATAAACCCACGTTCCAGGGAGGACGTGGTGCAGGTGGCACCTGAGACACCACGGGATTGCCTTTGAAGAGAGAGGCCCCTGGAGTGAGGGGCAGTGGCTGAAGGGAATGTAGGACATCCTGCTCACAGGAACAGCTTAGGCTGGGGGTTCTGAGCGTTTATGGATATAAAAATAGTTGCCCAAGAAAAGTTGTCCTTCCGAGGGCCTTTTAAAGCTGTGGTGCCAGTGGCAGGTCCCTGAACAGCAGCTGCATGATGGGGATGACACTGTCACCTTAGGAATCTCTTCAGTGGTCACTGATCTTTAGATTTGCAAACAGAAAGAATATTTTCTTTTAAAGATACAGTAATAATTTAACTTTTGCTGGTCATTTGCTCAAAACCATGACTTTCCTTCAAGATACTTAACTCAAGCGGCTTCAGATACACACAGAATGGAATTTTACACATGTTGGACAGAAATAAGAGAATCAAGCCACGACCAGAAAGATTCCAGAACTGCAAAGATGTTTTTGATTTGATCCTAACGTGTGAAGAAAGAGTCTATGATCAAGTAGTAGAAGGTAAGGAGCTTGAACTGATAAACCCAGTTAACTTTTGAGTGGGTTGTTTTTTTTCCTCCTCCCTGAAGTCCTTCACAGATCTGGAAACATCTCTGTCTCCTCCAACTCCTGGAACACCAGTGAGGACAAGAGCTTGCAGTTAGTGATGCAGATTTATGCACCAGAGAAGCGATGGCTGAGCACTTGTCCCCAAAAGGTGCTGGCAGCCACACAGAGTGTGTGTGTGCACAGCAAGGGCTGGGCAAGGAAATTTATAGAAACTCCATGTTTGGTTTGGAAGTGCTCATGGATCTCAAAAACTTAAATTGTGATGAGCTGATGGAAAAACAAGCCTGAGCTGCCTTCCTTGTGCAGCTCCCCTCCCTTCCCTGCAGAAGGCTTCCTGTGACCTCCCAAGCAGTTTATCCCCCTTAAAAACCTCCTGTACAGGTGGAGAAACTTCTTGAGCGTGGGTAACCCTGCGAATGTGCTCCAGCTCTGCCCTTCCAAGAGTCAGAGATGTGCCAGAAGGATCCCAGCTGGGGATCCAGTTCCTCATGAGCACAGCCCAGGGGGTGGATGTGAACTCCCTCAGAGCCACGGGGGGTTTCAGCAGGAACTCAGTTAATTGCTGGGCTCAGAACCTCGTGTCTCTGGAGTTGCTGGGTACAGGTTGGTGTGAGGTGTGAGGAGTTTCCTCCACGCTGAAACACCAGCCAGCTGAATTGGTATCATCCACAGAACTTAAAGCTTGTCACTTGGCCTCTTCAGTGGTCATGTCACAGCAGCAGGATGCTTTTTGGGCTTAGCCAGTGCTCTCAGTGCTCAAGTGAAGGGTTTGAAATGTGTTGGTGAGTTCTGAGAGCAACTGCTCTGGTCCTTGAGGGCATCTGCAGCCAGGCTCGGGTGGAAAGCAGCTCTCACTCTGGTTTTTAGATGGGAGGGAGGGAGGTGAAGAGCAACCCTGGCTAATTTTGCAGCTCTCTACCTTCACAATGCCCTTCACAGCTGGCCCAAATGGTTCTAGATGTGAAAAATTGGATTTTTAAACAGGTTTGCCAAAATGAAGGTGCGGAGTGGAGGTAGGAGAGAGCAACTTTTGGCTTAAAAAAACGGGTGTAGAAGGAAGGGTACGTGAGGGAAACACAACACCAACACATGGGTGCACATGGTAGGAAAAATGTTTTATTTCCCCCCCCCTCCACCCTTGTTAGTAAGTGAAAAACATTACATTACAGTAGAATTTTCTGATGTGACTATCAGTGCTTAGCTTGCAGGAGTTCATCTTGCAGTGGAACATTGAGAATGTTGAATGTACAACGTTTTTTTTTAAAAAAATGAGCAATTAAAACCCTCCAGGTGAGGAAGCCCAAAATCCTTCTTGACTTTAGAGGCTCTTGATCTTTAAAGATTGCCAGAGTAAGAGGAGCAGTAACTCCTCTTGAGCAGGGCAAATAAACTGCCATGACCCTTTCACAAACCTGAATTACTCTGTTTCCAAAATCCACCTCTTGTTTTTTTGACAAAAAAGGGATTCTTGTTTGAGACAATATTAAATAAGTTCTAAAAAACACTTTGGAAAAGATGAATGTGACAACACCAATGTATTTTTAAAACTCTTGGTGCTACTCTGTGTACAACCTGACACCGTTCCACCCAAAGTTTTGCTGTTGTGTTTTGTTTTGGATAGATTTAAATTCCAGAGAGCAGGAGACGTGTCAGCCAGTCCATGTGATCAACGTGGACATTCAGGATAACCACGAGGAGGCAACGCTGGGTGCTTTCCTCATCTGTGAGCTCTGCCAGTGTGTAAGTAAAGAGGAATCAGGAATCCTGGGGGTGCCTTGGGCCCAGCTGGCTGCTCAGGCGCTGGGCTTTGCTTGCTGCTCCACAAAGCTCCTGCAAATTGCAGTTGTTCCAGTAAAATCCATGTCAAGATGCAAATTCCCACATTCTCCTGCTTATTTTTGGAGCTGTCAGGAAAATGGATGAATTTAACTGAGCTCGTGGTTTCCAGAGTGAACTCCTTTCAAACCAGTTGTAATTAGGTGGGATTTGAACGTGAGAGTTGCATTCTGAATCCCAATATCCTTAAAATACCCTGTGTTTTGTTGTACCACACTAAGAACTAGAACTGAAGTGAGCTGCACTCGGTGTGATGAGAGCAGAGGAAGGCCCCGTGTCCTTTCACACTCCAAGGCTGAGGAGTTCACCATCCCAGGCTGGTTTTGACTCCAGCCTGTGTGATCTGTTCTGCTCTTAAATCCTTTCCAGACCCAAGGAGCCTAAAGAGAGTTCAAGGAGTTGAAATTTTCACCATCTGTTCCGTGTGCCTGGAGCTATTCTGGAGCCTCCGTTTGTTATCTGGGGAGGAGGGATGGTGCCCACTCAACAAAGTCCTCCTCAAGTGCCACTTGGGTGGGCTGGGAGCTGCAGATAAACATAAAGCAGAGTATCTGTGCCTTTGGGAGTGCTGGGAATCTCAATAAAAGCACCACTGGGTCCAGCCTGCCGAGTCAGATTTCCCAGTAAAGCAAAAAACTGGGATTATGGCAGTTTTGTAAACATGATGTCCTTGGAGCCTGGTTGCTCAGTCTTTTCTCTCTTCTAGATACAGCACACAGAAGACATGGAAAATGAAATAGATGAGCTGTTACAGGAATTTGAAGAGAAAAGTGGAAGGACTTTTCTTCATACTGTCTGCTTTTATTAAAGCACATCTGTCTCTTAGGCCTTAATACAGATGAGGGAAGCATGTGTTTAAAGTTCTGATTATACTGTATTTTCCTGGAAAATGACTATTGATTTTTTTGTTTGTTTGTTTGTTTAAAAACTCCTTTTCAGTGTCTTTTTTGGTTGTTTTTTTTCAGGTATTCTGTCACAGGTAGGCAGAGATACTGGTTGGGCTTGTACATATAAAATGATTAAAAGTATTCACAAAGGCCACCTATTTAAAAATTAAAATCAAGTTTTTTTCTTTAAATCCTACTTTAATTATTACAAGTAGGTTTTTAATTATAAAGAGAATGTTTCTTGAATATAAGTTTATAATGTATTTTTCCAGCTCATGGATTTATTTTATTTCAGTTGTGCTTTTTTTTTTTTTTTTTTTTTTTGTTTTTTTTTTTTTTTTTTTTTTTTTTTTTTTTTTTTTTTTTTTGCCTTTTTTTTTATTTTATTTTAATGTGACAGAATGGCTGAACTCTGTGAGGATGTGAATGGAACAATGAAAAAAAATGAGTATCTGTATATTATTAGCTATAAAGTTGGAAGCATCCAATAAAAATAAAAAGCCTCTAAGTTTTGTCTGTTTTCAAAATAGAAGCTGAGGAAGTGTAGCTGTTCTTTTGGAGGTAAAACATGGAATATTTGTGTGAGGTGAATGAGACTGGGAGGCTTCAACTGGAGCAGTCAAGGCCCACTGGATCCAGGGAAGATGGGGCAAACTCCACAGTCAACAGAAATAATTTCAAGTTGGGGGTTTTTTAACCAAAGTAATTTTGAATGGAAGCATTTTCCTCCCTGGCAGCAAAAGTAACCAGAGCTCGCACCCCAGAGAATGGGGGTGTGCACACAGACAGAGCAAAAGCTCAGAGTTCTGGCTGCTCAGCCCGATAAAAGTGAAAACAAACCACATTATTCCCCTTTCAGAGTGTGGCTGGTAAAGTGTTGTTGCTTCCAGGCAAGAGAAGAACCTTAGAAAGTCGGTTTTTTAAGGTCACCTGTGAATGATTTGGAGCAAAGCAGGCTCTTTAAACCTGGGGCACACGGGGACAGCGTCACAAACGTCGTGTTGGAAGTGTCTGTGCTCCTGGCTTCTCTCCTGTCACTGGCCTCTGACAGCTGACAGGAATCACCTCATTTTCCTTAACTTTAATTGTTGTGCACGTGCAGGAATTTGGTGCCAGGACTTCCAGTTTAGGCCAGTGTTCCCCCTCAGTGCAATCTTGGCAGTCCTGTGGTGATGCTGCTTTCACCTCTTTCAGGGAACACAAAAAACACATTCAAGAGCCTCATTTCAGGTTCCACACCTGAAACCTGCAAGTCCACGCTGGAAAATGCCTCTTGGCAAGCTGCAAGTGCTGAGGTCTGAGTCAGGCCCTCGAAGAAACCTCACACCTCTGCACTCCTGGGAGCTGGGGTTGGCTGTGCTTGCCACGGCTTTGTGGTGAAACTCCATCCCTGTCCTGGACAGTGTCCAAATGGGTCAATGCATCGTAACTTGGGTCCTGGGGATGTTGAATAACCCGGAATTACCTGTGCTGGGGGGTTTTTTGGCTGTTGAAAACACTTAAAGCAGGAATTCTGTGGAGAATGACTAGATCAGGACACATGGGATGGGAAGCTGGAGCAGCAGTTGCGATGAGGTTTGCCGAGTGTTTCTTTTCCAGTTGCCTGGTCCTGTCCCAATTTCCTCCTGGAGACTCTGTGTTTGAAGGATTTCTGCTCCTCCTCATTTGTCTGTCTGATACCATCTCTGTTTCCATGGGGATATTTACAGCCAGAGGAAGGAGATGGTTCTGTAGGAACTGCTTCAGTCGATCCCTTTAAAAAGACATCCCAAGCAAGCACGGTGCTGAGTGTTTGGAGCAGAGTTTTCCTTCCCCAGCACTGAAGCTGCTCTGTGGCAAGGTGAAACTTGGTTGGAAATGTCTTCTACTTCCAACTTAGTTCATCCCAAGCAGAGTTCTTGGCTGTTATTTCATAGAAAGGCAGAAAAACCCCATGCAGGATGTTTTAACCTGTGTTGATGGGGATTTACAGCAGAGTCCTTTCCATGGATTCATTAGAACTCTTGACATGTCACTTCTCATTTAACTTGCAGGTTACTGATAAATTTATGATTCATAGAAATAGTTTTTCTCCATATGCTTCATTAGCACTGAAATCCCCAGTGAAGCTCAGTTTACACAGGGATTTTATGGGGTTCTTGCCTTTGAGATACACACATTTGTACATACAAAAATATCTGTGTGTGGGTGTAAAACTGGCTAAACACAAGGCCAAAGTTATTTTCTGTGTCAAAAGGAATTTCAAGAGAAATATTTAATTTGAAGGCAACGGGACAAAATGTGGTTTTCCTTTAAGAGCAGGGTGGGACATAAATGCTTGTGTGCTGGGAGACTGATGGAGAACCAGTGCTGAAAGATTTCTTTTCAAGGTGTGTTGTTGCCTTCTCGCTGTGTAGTGGAGAGAAGCAGGGAAGGGTTCACACCCTGTGAGCACACACTGTGAGGAACGAGAATTTCTGCTGGCAGGGAGAGTTTCCAGCTCTCTGGGATATTGCCCCAGCTTCCATAGGGCGGGCAGAGGTGGCTTTAAAATGCAGATTCCCCCCGGGGGTGCCATCCCCTCCTTTCCAAACGCAGTGGTTGTGTTTTGTCAGCACTTCTCTGGCTTTTTTGACTTTCTATGAAAGGCTGGATGGATTAAAGAACAGCATCTATTGAAGTGTAAAGTTCTGCTCTCTGTGAGGCTGATGCTGCTCCTGTGTGGGCAGATCTTTGCCAAGGACTTGGGGTTCCCATCCCTCTGCAGATCCCATCCCTGAGGCACACAGCAGCAGAGCCCTGGTCACTCCTAGTTTGGAGTCCCTTTCACACGAGTCACCCTTGGTTTTGTGTTTTTTCTTGTGGTTCTTGAGACCTTCAGAACATTCAGAACATCCTTCTCCCTGTCAGCGACATCAGCACGTCTTTCAAAGGGCTTTATGTAAATAAAACTGGGGATTCTGGTGATTTTTCTCCCTCTGAACTGCGGGTGTCTTATTCCTGAAGTTCCCTGCCTGTTGGGTAGTGCAGGAAATGCAGTCGGGCTGCCCGTGGTGGCAAAGAGCTGCTTCCCAAGGGCTTGGTGTTGCTGGGTCTGAGCGAAGGTCACTGGTCCCAGACAGACTTCCCCAGGGCAGCAGCCCAAGGAATTTGCTAAGCAGAGTATCCAGCTTCAACTCCCATTTCTCAGATGTGCTGGATCTTAGGAGAAGGTACTGGTAAGGACAAGCACAAACACTTGTACTGGCACAGAACTGGGGAGGAAATGGGAATGAAAACCAACGAGTGGAGTCCAGGGAGGGTATGGAAACAATTCAAAAGGGAAAGAAAAGCCTGCTGTGGTTGCTGTTAGACTCTGCTGTACGCCCTGACTTGTGTGAGCACCACAGAACTGAGCTGAGGTCGTGCTCCTTTCAAGAGGAAAGCGGAGGGAGTCAGTTCCTGCGGGTGTGGTTGGTGAGAAACTCCTCCCTGGGGCTGTATATTCACGGGGGGGGGAACATTGATTAGGGACTGGCCAAATGCCACTGAGATCCCCTGACGTGGCCCTTGTGTGCGTGAGGATGGTGCTGCCAGCACAGCTTGAGGCTCGGAGCTAAGCAGGAGCCACAGGCAGGGTGGGTGCCGGTTTCCCAAAGGGAAAACAGCAAATCCTAGCAGCAGTAATTAGGACTGAGTTTAACAAAGCCGTTGTGGTGGCAGCTGGAAGCTGTGTGTTAGCACCCACGTCAGAGAGTCTCTGCTCAGGTCTGAGTGTCACCTGGCTCAGTGCAGGTGTGACAGCAGCACTTTGCCCAGCACCAGGTGAAGTTCGTCACCTGTCAGGCAGCTCTGCTGAAGGTGGGAGGTGAAGGGCACTGGGAGCAACCAGGACTGGGGGGCTCACACCCAGAGGGCTCAGAGCAGGGATGTTTGGGATCCTGAGCAGCCAGGATTGACCAGGACAGGGATGTTTGGGATCCCCAGCAGCCAGACAGGACCTGTGCTCCAAAAAGCACAGCAAGGGAAACGGCTTTACCCGAGCCAATGCCAAGATCTCTCCTCAGTGCCTCGAGGGCAGCTGAGAGCTGACCCAGCCTGGTTTGTGGGAGGGCTGGAAGCCAGGAGAAACTTCACTTCCACAAAATCCCCTGAGGCTTGTCTTCAAACTGTTCCCTCCTGTGGTTTTATTCGGCTGTGACTTTGGAAACTCTTTTGTTTTCTACAGCCAGCAGAGTAACCAGCTGCATCCTCTCTGAGCTCTGCATTTCCATGGCAGAACCCACTTGTGAGCTCAGTCAGAAGTGGAAGTAGCTCAGGGCAGAGCGTTGTGCAGGGTGCAGCAAGAGGTGCCTTCCCAGCCCTGCTGCTCTTCTGCATGAAGAGCCTGGCTTGTCAAATGTTTCATATATGTGGTTTAATTTTTAAAAAAATTTTTTAAAAAAAATTTGCAAAGCAATCTGTGCTCTAATTTGAGGACACCATTTAGTGGTTTTAATTGTGTGACAGTATTTTGGTATTTTCAATACCCAGTAGTAGGTTAATGACTGTTCCTTGAAGAATGGAGTTTATATAACACGAGTCATTACATAAGGAGGCTGATTGTGGCCTGAGGAGCAGAAGGAAAACAAATACGTGAAAACGCACAACCCAGCACCAGCAAACTGCTCTGGCCACGCTGAGAAGCCCGAAAAAACCAACACCTGGGTTCTAGCGAGGAGAAACTCACCCTGAGGAAGGCTGAGGAGCGGGAGAGGAAGGCACCGCAGGACATCAAGCTCAGCTGCCACGCATTTCCCACGTGGTGGCTGGAATCGCTTCCGTTCCTCCGCCTCGCCTCGCCTGCTGTAAAAGGAACAACAACCAAACAAGCAGAAAGTTGTCGGCTGGTCACTTGTTTTCTTTTCGTTTTCCCAGCAGCTCCTAAACGTGCCCTGAGCTGGGACTGACCACGGTGACACAAAGCCGTGGAGATGCTGAAGCACGACCCTTTCCTTGGCCTCGGGGTTTGGTGGCTGGGACGAAGTTCTCTGTGTCACAGAAGCGACGGGGTCTCTCCGCACCACCCCGGCCTTTCCCGGGGGGCCAAGTGCGGGGAGGATTTGCAGCAGAGCTGCGATCTGCTCCCCGCTCCAAGGAGAGCCGGGCACCCGCTGCCTCCCTCGGGCACCCTTTGGGTGCCTCCCGCGGGCCGGGGGCTCCGGGGACCCCCGCGAGGGCCGGAGCGGTCCGTGCGGGCAGAGCGGGCGGAGGGAGGCG
>VZRQ01009277.1:0-13748 GCA_013397975.1 Machaerirhynchus nigripectus | reverse complement strand
AATATGATCATGTGAAGCCATTTATTATTGTCAGAAAATACACCTATATAGCATTTTTAGTTCCGAATACGTGATGATTCGAACGTTGTCCGGTCAAAAGAAGTATAATGCTTGGATGCTTGCTGGTGTTAGCATGTTGAGTCTAAACTTCTGATTGGACACTTGCTGTGACTGCTATTCACCATATTCCAGCATCTCACATCCTTTTTGTTCAGCATAATGTATCAATCTTTTTTGAACTAAATTATTGTTTCAGCAATTCCTAAACTATATTTCCTTTGTGCTGCGGTCAGTTCATCCTTATTTCATATCCTTAGGTTGTTTCTTTTCTTTCCTCCGTGGTGTTATCAAAGATAGCATATCCTTTACTCAGCTTGATTCAATGCTAGGAAAGCTGGGTTGTGCATTCCTGTCGTACTTGGACACGGAAAGAACCACGCAGACACCATTCTGTCAGGATAGGAGCCAGGGCCAAAAGATGGGCAAAAGAGGGCCTGGCCTCTTTATTCAGTCAGTTATATATCTTTTTAGAGACAACCATGGATTGGAGGATGAGGTTACCACCTCTCAACGACACTGGTCAGACCAAAAAGTCTATCATATTTCTCTGCCTTAGGAAAAGAATGGAAACAATAAAGATTGGTTAGGTAAACATGGCCTATGTTTGCAGACAATGCATGAGAAATTCTATTACAGGAATGAAAACATCAAAAGACTGCAAAACTCAGGGCGACACAGTCCCAGTGTCTGTTCTCCTGTAAAAATTCCTCAACAATTTCCCCTTTTTGTCTTTGCACAACCCAGGCCTGACTGAAAGTTCTCTCCAGCAAGCGTTTTAAGCACTGCAATAAGCAAGGCAGAATTGTCATTATGGTTAGTATAACAACAAGCATTAATATTATGGCTTGAATTAGGTTACGCAGCCATCCTGTAATTCCAAGACTCTTCAGCCATCCTTCTAGACCTAATCCATGATTTACTTGTAGCTGATGCGTTAGATGATAAAGTTTGGCTAACTGACAATGTATAGAATGTGAGTGGTCAGACAGATTCATGCAACACATTCCATCAAACTCCTCGCACCCATGTCCCTGCGCCAATAGTAAGAAATCTATAGCAGTTCTATTCTGCAGTGTGGCATGCCGTACAGAATCAACATCTAACCACAAATCGGATATAGCTCGGGACGTGGCTTTTGTTTGTTTCGATAGCCAGCACCCTAATCTGTTCAATAGGGCTAGGGCCCTAGCGGAGGCAACTCCTGGTGCTAGAATAGATGCGACTATAATGGCTTCCGGGAACCAAAATTTTACATCATCTCGGCAATATGGGCTAAAGGCATGGGTCATTCTTTTGAACCTATGGTGTTGTCTGGATACATTTAAAATCATCGATGTATTGGGCGTTAGCAAGGTTAATCTCCCAATGGAACAGGGTCCACCTCGCAATCGGGATGGGATACCTGGCCAGGCATGGTCTTCACAAATCAAGAAAACTCCGGGTGGTAAGGTTACTGGACTATTTGTGGACACTGATATAGTAGTTGCCAGGTGTGTGCACCAGCTCCTGGCATTTCTAAATGCTGCTAAACTGGAGTTAACATTTACTGCAACTACGGTTTTCTTCTGTTGACCAGCTCAATTGAATTGCACACATCCATCCATTTTCACAGATCCTAATAATTCTAGCTCCTGCGGTTTGCTCGGGGCTATAGGTAAATGGGGTGCCCACCAATTCCAGTTATCCACCGTGAAACTAACATTACTGGAATTGCAAGTCGGAACAGAAGAGGGGCATGGCCAGGAATTAACCGGAAGACCTACCAAGCATGTTGAAAAGGGATTTCCAGGTGATGATAATGCAAGACAAATGGCATTTTGGTGTGTAAGGTTAGCCATGGTAATTCATATGTTTGTTTTGGGTTGAGTTGGCACCCACATGCCACGTATTTCCCCTATCAAGAGGCTAAGTAAAATGAACCTTAGCCCTTGATTTGCGATGCTGGCGTTGAGCCCTGGATTGAAATGCCCATCTCGCTTTGATCCTTTCCCACTCATCACTTTCTACAGCACGTAACCAGAGAATACCGACCTCTCGGCCACACTCCTGCTGCAAAATTACTGTAGCGTTACAAGCACATAATCGAGCAATTTTTTGTTGTAAAGCCCAAATGCTAAATGCAAGAAACTTATTTTCTTGGTTTTCAAACAATAAATCAAGGATCAATGGCAGCGCCTCACCTTCAGCAAGGCCAAGCCACTTACGGAAATCCATCGGCGGATTAGCTCGTCTATCAACACTATGGCAGTTAGTACAAGTAATATTTGCTTTAAGGGTCTTTTTGGCCAGCCAGAGTATTTCTTGACAACCTCCACACCGTATCTTATACCACAGTGTGCAAGAATAACAAACTGGGCAAGGTTGTCATAGTTGGGCACGACACTGTGGACTGGCCTGGCAAAAATTGTCTGTCTCGTCCAATAACCATTTAATTGCTTGTTGCTCAGGTGGATGGAGACAAGCTCATATTCCCATTAGTTGGAACAGTTGTTCAGTTAGGGGTTGTACTTTCTGTTTCAGCCTCTGATATTTTCTGGCATCGGCTTCATCTTCCAGTGTCTGCATCAGGTTCTGTATATAGGGCTGCACCCACTTTGCTGGAACCCAGCGTACTCCTGTATCTGTAAGTAAACACATATAACCTCTCCCTATTAGTTGTACTATAGCTGGACCTTCCCATTGTCCTGTCTCCAAATTCTTATACATAACTTTAATTTCAGCTTGTTGCTTGTTCAGGAGGGGACTATTAATGGAGGCATGATGCACACTAATGGGGTGTTCAACTCTGTCACCTACCAGTCGTAAATAGTTAAGCACAAACAACACTTTAGCAATTCTTTCCTCAGGTGAACAGCCTAACATTCCCCCTTTCTGGCTTTGCAGCATGCCCTTAAGCGTTTCATGTGCACGCTCAATAATGGCTTGCCCTGTAGGATTTATGAGGAATTCCTGTGTCATGTTTGATACCCCATAAATTGCAGAAGCGGTGAAATCGGGCGGATGTATATGCAGGTGCATTGTCTGTTTTAATTGTCTCAGGCACACCCAGTGTTTCAAAGCTTGCATAAAGGTGTTTTTCGACATGGCGAGCAGTTTCGCCTGTGAGTGGGGTAGCCCAAAGGGCACAGGAATACATGTCAATGCATACGTGGACATACTTTTTTACCCCAAAGTCAGAGACGTGTCACGTCCATCTGCCATAACTGCAAGGCTTGCAGTCCTCTGGGATTGACTCCTGCACCTATGCCCACACCATGCTGTTGACAATCTGGGCAAGATCTCACAATGCCTACAGCACCTGTGAGAGGGAGGCCATGCTGGCGAGCTAGCATTTTTGCAGACTGATGAAAAGATTGATGAGATGCTTTTGCCTGGGCAAATGCATCGGGCTTGACATTAGGCCACACCAGGGCTACAAGCTGGTCAGCTCTGTTGTTGCCTTCTGAAAGTCCTGGTAATTCCTGATGACTTCCTATATGCATAGTGAAGTATGAACATGTGCATTGGTTCAGGAATCGCAGCAGTTGTGACAGTAGATTATATAGATGCTTGTTTTGTATGTCCTTGATCACAGAGCTTTCCAGGCGTTGTACGCAGCCTACTACGTACAAGGAATCTGAAACCACATTCAGCGGTGTGTCTTGCCAGTTTTGAAATGCCCAAAGGACAGCTTTCAGTTCCAGGGTTTGCAAATTATCTTGCTGCTCTCCAAAAATCAAATGATGTCGCCACCGTCGCTTCTCTTGCCAGGTGACTGCAGCTTTTCAGGATCGTCTTCCAGCATCAGTAAAAACAGTTGGTCCTTTCACTGGACAGGGGGATCTTACAGGCTGGGTCACAAACTTGTTGTGAGCAAGTAAGGAGAATGTTGGGTGCTTGGGATATTGATTGAGCATTCTGCCTCGATATCCAGCTAACGAAACCTGTATGGGAATGGAATGATGCATGCACCATTCAAAGTACCATGTAACTAGGGAAATGATGATGGAGCCGGGTTCTTCACCTCGGATTTCTAGTACTCTTTGTCTTCCCTTCATTATGAGTTGTGCAAACAGCTCTGGTCGGGTTGTTATGGTTTTGGTAGGTTTGATGGACAGAAATACCCATTCCAAGATTGGCATTGGGTTTTTGTCCTCTGCTATCCATTGGCAAATTAGGGCGTAGGGATGTCTGTCTGAGGCTCTGTTTCCTGATTGATGATCATAAGAAAAACAGACAAGTCTTCGGTCATCCTGTAAGCATGCGCATTGGAAATTTTAGTGGTGATATTTTGTAGGGCTTGTTTGTGTTTAGCTTGTAGCGTTCTCTTGTCATCTGCATGATTGGAGGTTCCGAGAAGTTGTACTAAAGGTGCTATATCTTGATTTGTAATTCCACTAATTTTTCGATTCCACTGTAAGTCTCCTACTAGTTTCTGCACATCACGCACTGTTTTAATTTCAGTAGTTAAGGACAATTTTTGTGGCCTGATTTGAGCGTGATCAATTATCCAGCCTAAGTATTTCCACGGTGCTTGTCATTGTACCTTTTCAGGTGCAATCATCAATCCTCTGTGCTGTAGGGTGTTAGTAAGTTCCTGCAAAGTCTTTTCATAATGCAGTTGCTTTCCTGCAATGAGGATATCATCCATGTAATGGTAAATTAAGCACTTAGGAAACATTTGCCTGATGGGTTCAAGGGCCCAAGTGACATAAATTTGACACGTGGTTGGAGAATTTTTCATTCCGTGAGGAAGAACGACCCATTTGTACCGCTTGTAGGGTTCTGCCTTGTTAATGGACGGTATGGAGAAAGCAAAATGGGCGGTATCCTCAGGGTGTAAAGGGATGGTAAAGAAACAATCTTTCAAATCAATTATTAGAAGGTCCCACACTTCAGGTATCATGGATGGTGAAGGGAGGCCAGGTTGTAAAACTCCCGTGCTCTGCATAATAGCATTAATAGCTCTAAGGTTGTGCAGTAATCTCCATTTCCCACTCTTCTTTGGGATGGTAAAAATAGGGGTGTTCCATGGACTGGTGGAAGGTCGAATGTGACCCTCTTGTAACTGCTCACTGACCAGTTCATGAATTTTGAGCAGCTTCTCTTTGGATAGCGGCCACTGATCAATCCAGATAGGTGTATCGGTAGTCCATGTAATCTTAAGGATTGGCTGCCCCTCAGTGGCTGCTGCTAAAAAGGCGTAGTCACAATTGTTGCTTTAAGTTGGCTTAGAACGTCTCATCCAATCAGTCCCAGTAAGCTGGGCGGAGTATTCATGATGTAAGGTCGAGTGGAGATACTCATGCCGTCAGGAAACGTGAGCACAATGGGCTCTTTGCTCAGTTTAGTTGCCTGGGTTCCCCCTATACCTATGATTCCAGTGATTGGGTGAATAGTAGCCCAATGATTTGGCCATACACTAGTAGACAGAAGTGTAACATCTGCTCCAGTATCTATCATCATTTGACAAAAGGTTGAATCTCCATTGGGATGTGTTATCTTGACTCGGGCATTAGGTTTGCCTCGGGTAATGTCCATAGCCCAATAAATTTCTGGTTGTCCTGTAGAACCAAAACCTTGGTCTCCACGCTCCTTATTTCCAGCTGATGGTACACATGCTCGGAATGGGACAAGTTGTGCTATTTTTGATCCTTTTGGGATAGTTACCGGAGGATACAATGTCCTGACCGTGATTTTTACAACTCCTGTGCAATCAGAGTCGATGACTCCTGGAACCACTTCAAGTCCCATTCTAGTGGAGGATGATCGTCCTAGAAGAAAAGCACTAAGGCCGTTTCCCAGTGGTCCAGATACATTGGAATCTATTAGTCTGACACTAGAGTCTGTAAGTGTAGCCTCTACTGCTGTTTCCAAGTCCACTTTGGTGCTTCCAGAAGTGGCGGACTGAAGGGATTGGATCCCTGTTTGACCGAGTGTACTGCAAATGCTGCACCCTTGTTTCGTGTCCTTGCGCAAAGGGCCAGAGTGCTCCGTGCCAAGCTTCCCTGGTGCTGGAACCGGCACTTGTTGGTGTTATGATTGTTCCTTTTACAAATAGATCAATGTTTCGATTATGTCGATAATTTGCATTGGCTGCGGATGTGGTCTGTTTTCCCGCATCCGAAGCATTTTGTACCTTTGTTTTCCTGATCTTTGTCCTTTCGGGTTAGATAGGGTCACATTGCACCTTGCACTGCAGCAGCTACATATGCCGCTTTCTGTCGCTCACTCGTTCAAACAGCAAGTTCCAGCATATCTGCCACTTCAGCTGACTTTGGCAGCGTTCCCAGTAGCTGTCTGGTTTTATCATTCACATTGTCAAAGGCAAGCATTTTAAACATCCTTCCTTTAGCTTCGTCATCTAAATCAGGATGCTGTTCAGGATGATGGCTGCATGCAGGCGATCTATAATTTTCTCAAAATCTTCATTCGGCCCTTGACGCACATGTGTGAAACTTGGTGCTGTGAGCTTATCTGGTATTGTCAGGAATGCATTGAAAGCAAGTGTCTGACTTAAGCGCAGCACTGCGTCGATACTTCTAGCTTGTGCAGTAACTGTGACCCAGGGGCCTCTCCCCAGTAGCTGTTGTGCAGTGACACCGTACAGTGGGTCACCTTGGGCTCGGGGATTCCTTTCTGCCTGGGTGCAAGCTGTCTCGCAGGCTTTTTGATGGGCTGCTAAAATCAGCCTTTGTACTGTTATAATGTCTGCTGGTATAAGAGTATAGGATGAGAAAATATATTGTTTCAGCAATTCCTAAACTATATTTTTTTTGTGCTGCGGTCATCCTTTCTTCATATCCTTGGGTTGTTTCTTTTCTTTCCTCCGTGGTGTTATCAAAGATAGCGTATCCTTTACTCAGCTTGATTCAATGCTGGGAAAGCTGAGTTGTGCATTCCCAGTGTCTGTTCTCCTGTAAAAATTCCTCAAAAACCCTTTGTGACACTAGGGAGGCTGACGGAAGCCTTGCCCCACTGTGTCACCACAGAAGTGCAGAAAACCCAGGAGAGCTTTTCTGATTATAGGGAAGCTGACAGAACTCTGGGGACCACTGTGACACCACAGAATCAGAGGGAGCCCAGGAGACCCTTTCTGATGCTGTGGAACTACACAGAACGCCAGCTCCGCTGTAAAACCACAGAAGCTCATGGAACTCAGGAGACCCTTTCTTAAATTAGGGAGGCTGACAGAACCCTGGCTGCAATGTTACACCACAGTAGGTAAAGGAACCCAGGAGAGCGTGGGGATGGTAGGGAAGCTTGCAAAACCCTGGCTCCACTCCGACACCACAGAGGCTCACGGAACCCAGGAGACCTTTTGTATGGCTGTGGAAATACATGGAACCCTTGCTCCACTCTGACACCACAGAAGCTCAGGGAACCCAGGAGAGCCTTCGTGATGCTGCGGAACTGCATGGAACCATAGCTCCACTGTGACACCAGAGAAGCTGACAGAACCCAGGAGACCCTTTGTGATGCTGCGGAACTACATGGAACCCTCGCTCCACCGCGATACCACAGAAGATCAGGGAAACCCAGGAGACCCTTTGTGGTGCTAGGGAATCTGACAGAACCCTCGCTCTGCTGTGATGCAGGGAATCTCATGGAACCTAGGAGGGCCTATTTGTTGCTGTGGAACTACATAGAACACTGGATACCCTGAGACTCCAGCGAAGCTCAGGGAACCCAGGAAACCCTTCTTGAAACTAGGGTGGCTGACGGAACCCTGACTCCACTGTGACACCACGGAAGCTAAGGGAACCCTGGAGGCTGTGTTGACGCTAGGAATGCGGACAGAACGTGGGCTCCACTGTGACACCACACACACTCGGGGAACCCAGGAGACCCTTTGTGACACTGTGGAACTACAGGGGACCCTGTCCACACTGTGACTCCAAGGAAGCTCAGGGAACCCAGAAGACCATTTGTGAAGCTAGAGAAGCTGACAGAACCCTCGCTCACCTGTGTAATCACAGAAGCTCAGGGAACCCGGGAGGGCCATTGTGATGCAGTAGAACAACATGGAACTCTGGCTCCACTGTGACTCCACAGATGCTCAGGGAACCCAGGAGAGCCCTCGTGGCGCTAGGCACACTGACCAAACCATGGCTACAGTGTGACAACACAGAAACGCAGAAAACCCCGGAAAGCTTTTGTAATGCTAGAAAAGCTGTCAGAACCCTGTGCACCAGTGTGCCACCAGAGAATCAGAGTGAATTATGGAGACCCTTTGTGATGCGCTGGAACTACATGGAACCCTGGGGACACTGTGCCTAAAGAGAGGCTTGGGGAACCCAGGAGACTCTTTGTGACACTGTGCAACTACACGCATTCCTGGCTCCACTGTGACACCGCAGAAGCTCAGGAAACCCACGAGAGCCTTAGTGATGCTGTGGAACGAACTGCAACCCAGGCTCCACTGTGACTCCAGTGAAGGTCAGGGAACCAAGGAGACCCTTTGTGACACAAGGGAGATGGATGAAACCCTGGCTCCACACTGAAACTGAAGCTCAGGGAACCCAGGAGATGCCTGGTTACGTTGTAGACCTACACGGAACCCTGGCTCTACTGTGACACCACAGAAGCTCAGGGAACCCCGAAGAGCCATTGTGATGCTGTGGAACTGCATGGAAACCTGGCTTCCCTGTGACTCCACAGACGTTTAGGGAACACAGGAGAGCCTTTGTGACACTGTGCATCTAAAGGGAACCCTTGTTCCACTGTGACTCCAGAAAAGCTCAGGGAACCCAGGTGACCCTTTGGGACCCAGTGGAACTAAATGGAACCCCGGCTGCACAGTGACTCAACAAAAGCTCAGGGAACACAGGAGACCCTTTTTGATGGTTTGGAACTAGATGGTACCCTTGCTCTGCTATGTCATCACAGAGGATCAGGGAACCCACGAGACTGTTTTTTACTCTGCATAACTACACACATCCCTGGCTACACCGTAACACCTCAGAAGCTCAGGGAATGCAGGAGACCCTTTGTGGCGCTTTGGAACTACATGGAAGCCTGGCTCCACTGTGACTCCACAGAAGCTCAGGGAAACCCAGGAGACCCTTTGTGACGCTAGGGAAGCTGACAGAACTCTGTCACACTGTGACTCCACTAGAGCTCAGGGAACCCAAGAGAGCCTTTGTGATGCTATGGAACTATATGGAACCCTGGCTCCACTGTGACACCACAGAAGCTCAGGGAACCCAGGAGAGTCTTGGTTATACTACAGAAGCTAATAGTATCCCTCGACCACTGTGACTCCACAGAAGCTCAGGGAACCAAGGAGACCATTTTTTATGATCCTGGAACTACATGCAACCCTGGCACAATTGTGATAGCACAGAAGTTCAGGGAAACCAGGAGAGCCTTTGTGACAATGTGGAACTAAGTGAAACTGGGGCTCCACTGTGACTCCACAGATGTTTAGGGAACCCAGGAGACACTTCGTGATGCTGTGGAACTAAATTAAACCCGGCGTCCCCTGTGACTGCACAGAAACTCAGGGAACCCAGGAGACCGTTGGGATGGTAGGGATGCTGGAAGAACCCTGGCTCCACTGTGACACCACAGAAGCTCAGGGAACCCAGTAGACCCTTTGTGATGCTGTGGAACAACAGGGAACCATAGCTCCAATGTGACATCACAGAAGCTGAGGGAACACAGGAGAGCATTTTTGACGCTGTGGAACTACATGGTTCTATGGCTCCATAGTGACACCTGAGAAGCTCACAGAACCCAGGGGATCATTTTTTGACGCTGCAGACCTGCATGGAACCCTGGCTCCACTGTGACACCTCAGAAGCTCAGGGAGCCCAGGAGACTGTTTTTGATGCTGTGGAACTACATGCAAACATGAGTCCACTGTGTCACAACAGAAGCAAATGGAAATCAGGAGAGCCTTTGTGATGCAAGGCAGGCTGATGGAACACTGGCTCCTCTGTGGCTCCACAGAAGCTCAGGGAACCCAGGAGAGTCCTGGTTATGCTACGGAAGCTAATAGAACCCCTTGGACCACTGTGGCTCCAAAGAAGCTCAGGGAACCAAGGAGACCATTTGTGATGGTCTGGAACTACACTGAACCCTGGCACAACTGTGACAGCACAGAAGTTCTGGGAAACCAGGAGAGTCTTTGTGATGATGTGGAACTAAATGAAACCCGGGCTCCACTGTGACTCCACAGAAGTTCAGGGAACCAAGGAGATCCGTTGTGACACTAGAGAGGATGACGGAACCCTGACTCCGCTCTGATACCACAAAAGCTAAGGGAACCCAAGAGACCCATTTTGATGCTAAGGAACATGATAGAATTCTGGGAACCACTGTGACTCAACTAAAGCTCTGGGAACCCGGGACAGCCTTTGTGACGCTAGGGAACTACATGAAACCCTGGCTCCACTGTGACTCCACAGAAGCTCAGGGGACCCAGGAGGGCCTTTGTGACGTAGTAGAACAATATGGAACCCTGACTCAACTGTGATACCACAGAAGCTCAGGGAACCTAGGAGATCATTTTTGATGCTGTGGAACTGCATGCAACCCTGACTCCACTGTGACACTGCAGGAGCTAAGGGAACCAAGTAGAGCCTTTGTGACACGAGGCAGGCTGACAGAACACTGGCTCCACTGAGACTTCACAGAACCTCAGGGAACCAAGGAGACCCCTTTTGATGGTCTGGAATTACATGCAACCCTGGCTCAACTTTGACTCCATAGAAGCTCAGGGAACCCGCGAGAACCTTTGTGACAATATGGAACTACATGGAACCCTCGGTCCAATGTGACACCACAGAAACTCAGCGAAACCCAGGAGATCCTTAGTAACGCTAGGGAATCTGATGGAATCCTGCCTCTACTGTGGCACTAGAGAAGCTCAGGGAACCCAGGAGACCCTTTGTAATGCTAGGAAAGCTGACTGCACCCTGGCTCCACTGTAACACCAGAAAAATGGAGTAAACCCAGGACAGCCTTTGCAATGCTAGGGAAGCTGACAGAACCCTGGGGACAACTGTGACTTTACAGAATCACAGGGAACCCAGGAAACACTTTGAGCAGTGCGGAACTACAGGGGACCCTGGATACACTGTGACTCCATAGAATATCTGGGAACCCAGGAGACCCTTTGTGACACTAGGGACGCTGATGGAACCGTGGTTTCTCTGTGAAACCAGAGAAGCTCAGGGAGCCCAGGAGACCGTTTTTGAAACTAGGGAGGCCAACGGCACCATGGGTCCACTGTGAGACCACAGAAGCTCAGGGAACCCAGCAGACCATTTCTGATGCTGTGGAACTACATGGAACCCTTGCTTCACTGTGACTCCAGAGAAGCTCACGGAACCCAGGAGACCGTTTTTGACGCTGTAGATCTACATGCAAACTATTCCACAGTGACACCACAGAAGCAAAGGGGACCAAGGAGACCCTTTGTGACGGAATGCAGGCTGACGGAATACTGTCTCCACTGTGACTCCACAGATGCTCATGGAAACCCAGGAGAGTCATTGTGACAGAAAGGAAGCTGATAGAATGCCTGCAACTACTGTGACTTCTCCGAAGCCCAGGATACCAACGAGACCCCTTGTGATCATCAGGATCTACATGCAACCCTAGCTCTTCTATGACTCCACAGATGCTAAGGGAACCCGCGAGACTTTTTGACAAGGTGGAATGATTTTCAACCCAGTCTCCACTGTGACCCTACAGAAGCTCAGGGAACCCAGGAGAGCCTTTCTGATGCTGTGGACTTGCTTGGAACCTTGGCTCCACTGTGACACCAGAGAAGCTCACAGAACCCCGCAGGACCATTTGGGTGCTATGGAACTTCATGGAACCCTGGCTTCACTGTGACTGCACTGAAGCTCAGGAAACCCACCAGAGCCTTTGTGACGCTGTGGAACTATGTCATGGTGATTACTGGATGGTAAAATACCACGACCTTCCCAAGAGCGGCTCCAAGGAAGTCTCTCGGTGCAGCCAACACAGTTGCACACACACGTACACACACACAGGATAGCTGGTGAAACAGTCCAACAAGGAAAAAACAGGAAAGGCCTTTGCATGGGGTTCTACAGGAGAGATTTTAATGTGTCTGTACTCGAACCAGGTCCCAGACAAGTCCGGGCAGCACAAAGGGAGTTCAATTGAGAAACTTTGAGGATGTATCAGGTAAAAAGGGCTGTAGCGGACTGCCGCGGTGTGACCCCTGCCCGTGAGGGCGCCTCGTTGAAGGGGCTCCGCGGCAGATCCCCGCTGGGCTGNCGAAGGGGAGGGATTGCATAGGAATCTCCCAATGCTGGGTTGGAGGGAAAGGGATTGACATGGAAGGTACCCCAATAGGAGCAACAGAGGGGCGTAGCTAATAACCGCAGCCAACCATCTACCGAGGAACACAGAACTTTCTAGACCAGTATCGCATATGCATCAGCTGGGAGTGGAGGAAACCTTGGGGATTTACATGAGTAACAAGGGGAATTGTGGGGTACACGACACATCCTTAAGTTGGGGTGCATCAAAGGTACAGGGACTGATTGCCAAAGCAAAACATCTCTCATGTAAGCATCAGAAAGGCCATGCCTCCTTGGGCAAAGAGGAATAGGTCTCTCTAGATGAGGGAGTCTGGGGCGGTGGCCAGGTCTGCCAATGCACCTGTTTCTGGGTTTTGGGGTGACCCGCAGGCCAGGCGGCTGACCACCATCACAGCGGACAACGGAGCCAACCAGGGAGGCAGAACTGGGGTACATTAACGTAACAGAATAGAGCATTCAGGGGGAAGTTTTTCAGTCAATAGAGCTTCTGGGGGAAGCTGGAAAGGAACCTAGGACTTATACCATAGGACTCCTTTTGTTCATTGTCCAGCAGGCCTCCACAGAAATACATGCAACCCTGGCTCCACTGAGACTTCACAGAAGCTCAGGGAACCCAGGACACACTTTGTTATGCTGCGAATCCACGTGGAACCCTGGTTACACTGTGACTCAAGAGAAACTCAGGGAAGCCGGGAGGGCCTTTGTGACGCTGTGGAACTACATGCAACCCTGGCTGCACAGTAACACCTCCAAAGCTCAGGGAACGCAGGAGGCCCTTTCTGATGCTGTGGAACTACATTAAAACCTGGTTCCACTGTGACACCACAGAAGCTCAGGGAACCCACGAGACCGTGGGATTGCTAGAGAAGCTGATAGAACCCCAGCTCCACTGTGGCTCCACAGAATCAAAGGGAACCCAGGAGACCGTTTGTGATACTGTGGAAAAATATTGAACCCTGGCTCCAATCTGACACCACAGAAGCTAAGGGAACCCAGGAGAGCCTTTGTCATGTGAGCCAGGCTGACAGAACCCTGGCTCAACTGTGACTCCACAGAAGATCAGGGAACCCAGAAGAGGCTTTGTGAGGTGAGGGAGGCTGATGGAACACTGGCACCACTGTGATTCCACAGAAGCTCAGGGAACACAGAAGAGCCTTTGTGACGCTGTGGAAGTTCATGGAACCTTGGATGCACTGTGACTAAACAGAAGCCCAGGGGACACAGGAGTCTGTTTGTGACACTGTGAAACAATATGGAACCCTGGCTGCACTGTGACTCCACAAAAGCTCAGGGAACCCAGGAGACCCGTTGTGACACTAGGGATGCTGAGGGAACCCTGGCTTCATTGTGACATCAGAGAAGCTAAGGGAACCCAGGAAAACATTTGTGACACTGTGGAACAAT
>VZRQ01009273.1:3034-16146 GCA_013397975.1 Machaerirhynchus nigripectus | reverse complement strand
CATGCAAACCCAATAAAATGCTAAGCTCACTTACCAGCACCTTTTTACCCTTTATGTTTATCTGATGCTGGTCTGTCCAATTTTCTAAGGTGCAGATGCAATATGGGAATAATTACTGCTTGTATTTTAAAGAAATAAAGAGAGAAAGAAAAAAGATACACACAGACAATTCCAATAGTTATATTATGACCTGTTGGGGATCAAATTAAGTTTACATATGAAACATCAGAAATTAACTGTATAGGTTTAAGTTTAATTGTAACTTGCTTATAGCTTGGCATGAATGGGCCCTGCTCAAAGCTGAGCATCAGTGAACTTTAAATGAACTCTGTTAGCATGGATGGCTAAACAGGGGAGGAAACAGAGAAAGGCTGAATGCCTTCAGATAAAGGTTGAGACCCTGAAGGCCCTCAAGGCTGGCCCAAGCTGGAAGATAAGAGCAGTTAATGGCCTGCCCATGTGGACATAGGGAAAGAATCCAGTGATGTGTTTGAAGACCACAGACCATAAATTGCTGTTGGACCAAGAGATGCATGCAGGGTGCGTGAAGATTGGGTGCACAGACTGTAAGGGTATAAAGGTCCAGAAATTTCTTTGTTCAGGGTCCCTCTCTGGAGGCACCCAGATCAAGCTGAAATAAACTAACTCTGCCTCAGAACCCAGGCTTCAACCTCTTCTTTAGCAGACCAGTTTACTAGCTGGTGGCATGGGTCATCATAATCAATCGTTCAGTAACAAGCTTAGATAGTTTTCATTAAAAAAAAAACCACCACCACCAAAACCCCAGACCTAAGTTCCAAGTAGTAATTAGAAGGAAACAAAGGAGAAAAAAAAAAATAAGAAAATTAGTGTCAAAAATACATTGCAGGAATCTTTGTCAATTTTTATCAGTTATATTTTGGAATAAATGTCAGACCTTTTTAATAAGCACCTGCCCTGTTCTCTCACAAAATCCACATAGGGAGCTTTTAAAGCTGTATAAACTATAAAAATACTGAAAGCAAGAAAGGGAGATACACCCACTGAGATGTTGGAACAAATGTCAGAGGAAGAGAATTTAACCAAACCTGTGTCAGCACTCAGTTCATCTAGCAGCCCTCTGGTTTTCCAGGTAGATCCTGAGTCTTGATTTCCTAAAGAATGATTGTGCTCTTGAACTACTGCAGCTGCCAACAGATTGTCCACATTTACCACTTCTGGGTCTGAGTTTGTGTCTGATATATCATAGTGAGCTGTAACTGGAGGTCCATCTGCAGAAGAAGAGAAAAGCAACACAGATTAGAAGTCAGCATACTATGAAAACTCCCTCTAAAAGTACAAAGTACAATAATTTAAGGATTAATACAATCTCCTACATGAAGCTTATAGTTATAGTTTATAGTGATACATTATATGAATCATTAAACTTCAGTTAATGAACATAGTCTGAGATTACAGAGACATTTTAACCTTTGCATACACAGAAAACACAAATGTAAGAAAAACATGTTTATGAAATTATCGGTTATTTGTGTATTATCTTTTACATTAACACATCAACATCTCCATATCCGATGACATTATATTTACAATCTTAAAAGGATAAACTTCAGTTTAAAATAAAAAATAATAAGATACAGGATATTAAATCTGGGAAGACAAAATATTTATCTAGAGAATTTTACAAAAGTCAAGTGAGAGCTTGCATTACATTATGGTTGATTGAATAAGACTAACTTTTTGATATAACTGATCCAGTGACGATAAATTTAACATTAGGCAACTTTCCTTTCATAACATTTACCTGTCAAGGGCAGGGAAGTTTTTCAAAGTGGCAGTGCTTTTTGGTGTTGTTTTTTTAAAATAGAGGATAACAAGAAACAAAACTACCATGCGTAGTGATAAATATGCTTTGAATTCAGTATGATTGCCATATGCATTTTTGACCACCAAAGTGAAGGAGGAAAGAGGGAGAGAAAATAGCTTACATGATTTTGAAATCTGTTCTTGAGGAATAACAAAAAGCTATTTTTGGTCTATTTTGTAAGGACCAACTCTATTCTTTGTGATGAATGAGAATCACTTATAATTAGAAAGCATGCTAGAAACAGAAGAGGCTCAGAAAAAAAGTCAAATTCAAGACAAAGATTAATGTGGAAGCTGAGAATGGAAAAATAATTCTGAAAGGATGTGCATTTTAACTCAAATGCTTCATCCCAGCTACAGTTTATTGACTCATAGTGGATGAAAGTGGTTGGAGTTCCCACTCCCCAAATGAGAGAATCAAAACTCTCTTTGGGCCAAGACTTCATCAACAAAATCGAGGATGAAATAGAAAAAAGTTTCAAATTTAATCCTCTTAAAAACTGTTTTTCCTGAGGTTTCTAGGGTGGGGTTTTTTTGTTTTGGTTTTGTTTAGTTTGGGTTTTTTGTAACTTGGTGCCTGAAACATAATTCAACTCACTATTTTCAGAAGGGCCTATTTTGTGATCAGCAACACACTTCATTGAAGAGTGACCATATTGCTTAAGTCATACTAAAGATCAGTATTGCAACAAGGTATGAAGAAATTCACAAAATATTTCCAATCAGACCTGCCTCCAAAACAACAATTTCATGAAATGATGTTATATTAGAAACTTAAAACAGACCTGACAAAAATAAATGGTTAGTTAAATGCCAATGTAGTAAAGACCAAACCGTTTGCAACATGAAAAGCTGATGATTATGACTGGAAAAGAAGTCGTGATAATTAACTGAAAGGCAATCTTTGTCTTTTTAAATTAAGCTGGCTGATGTTCAGTTAATTATTTGTGACAGCCGATGATTAAATTACATGCATAAACTACAACTGGATTGAATCATGGAGAGGCATGTTGTCTTTCAGTATTATTATTAGAGTTCAATGTGAACATATATAACATGAGCTACAAAAATAAACAGTCAAGTGGAGAAGATACGAGGGTCAAGTACAATATTGACTATTTGCCCATTTTTTCAATAGCGTATCTAAAATTTCAGGAGCTATGTACTGTTCCTTCAGGTCTTTGTTTCTCTCGCTTCTTATTCAGATCTCCAAAAGCAGAAGCGAAATTTGATTTTTATATAGATATGTCTACACAAATAAAGTTGCATTGGGACAAAAGGCACCAATAGTCTCAAGTCAAAATTGTACCACTCCTACATGTATAATCATGCAAAAATGTATAATAAATGTATATACATGCAGAGTGATATTCTCATCACCTACCCATAGAAATAACTTGTGTGAAAGTCTTCATCAGTAGGAAATACAAGCATAAACTTGTTATCTGTAGCTCCACTCTTGTATCTTCCACACTTCCAAACAGAACACCGTATAACTTCGCTTCAATTTAGTATACATCAAACAGACAAAAATATTTTCAGTATAATTTACAAACTGTAATTACATTTGTCAGTGTAAGAGCCACCAATTTAACAATCTGGAAAAAAACAAACTGCTTATTTACAAAGCAATCATAGCAGAGATCTATTTTTTTCTCAACCTTGCCTTTCAGAATCAGATTTGAAAACAAAAGGGCCTGACACCAGTTTAAACCATATCTATCACCAGTAAATGACCAACAAAGCCAAGATAATAGCCACGATGCTGCAAGAAATCCCTGGATTCTCAGCATGTATAAAAGAAGAAATAAGCAATAAATTCCTATGTGTGTTTAAAAATGCCCAAACAATAAGTTGCAGACAACTACAACTAGATAAAAGTTGCAGCAAAGGCATATTAAAAAAAATCCTCTGTTCCCAAAAGCCTGATTCCTTTTCAGTGCTATAAGGATGGGACAGGAGCAGTTAAATTTGGAAATAAATAATACTTCCCTAGCCAACTACATGATCACCTGGTGATGTGATGAAAAGTTTATGTGTGGTACCAAGAAATAAGGACAATTGGTTTCAGCTAGGAAATAAAGTGAAAAAAATGCTTTCAGGTTAAAAAGGTAAAAGGATTAACTACAAGCAAAATGGAACTTTATCATCTTTTTTTTGCAATAGAGCCACTCCTGGCAATTACTTACTGTAACAGGATTTCAACAGATAGAAAAACACACCAAACCAAACCATGCCAGAATCAAAACTTAATGTAGCACAATTAGGAGGTTCCCTGATCAGTAATTTAAACAATGTATTTAAGAAAAATCATGTCTTTTGAGAAGCCAAGGTAGCTGGAAGACGTACATATCCCTGGTGATAAGCTATAATTCATTTCTAAAGCAATAAATGCTTGAAAAAGGCAAAGATGAAAGTTAATAAATACCAGCAGCAAAATACAGCTGTTGACATTTAATGTTAATAGGGGGAGGGAAAGACTGCATTTTTTATTTTTAAAGAATTCAGAGGCAGAGGTCAGCATGGGGTCAATGTTTTCAAGTGTCCAACTCTCCCTTAATTTACACATCAAAACTAACTCCACTTAGGACAACTAAATCAGAAGTCACATGCACAAAAATACATGTCTACACATATCAACCTTCATTTTAAGCTTGCAACATAGAAAATTCAATATTTTCTTATCTGCTATCTGCTCCCATGTTTTTCATAGAGCCACATCTCAACATTCAATGGTCTAAACTGTGTTTTAAGATCCATGCTCCTATTATCCTTTATTTCATTGTAATGGCAGTACAAGCAAAAAGGGAGAATCAACAGTAAAATCTCAGCTATAGGTTAAAAGCAGTGATTCTATAAGAAGCACCATACTTTTGCACTGCAACAGCTGTGTATCAATGCACAGGAAACAAAAAGATATTAGCTAGTAGAATCTGAATGGGGAATTTAGACCTTTAAATCTATGTAGACAGGCTGAGAGAGTTGGGGTTGTTCAGCCTGGAGAAAAGAAGGCTCCAGGGAGACCTTGGAGCACCTTCCAGTACCTAAAGAGGCTAGGAGAGCTGGAGAGGGACTTTGGACAAGGGCATGGAGGGCTAGGAAAACGGGGAATGGCTTCAAAATGACAGAGAGCAGGGTTAGATTAGATATTGGACAGGAATTGACTGTGAAAGTGGTGAGTCACTGGAACAGGTTGCCCAGGGAAGCTGTGGATTCCCCATCCCTGGAAGTGTTCAAGGCCAGGTTGGATGGGGCTTTGAACAACCTGGTCTAGTGGAAGGTGTCCCTGCCCATGGCAGAGGAGTTGGAACTAGATGGCCTTTAAGGTCCCTTCCAACTCAAACCATTCCGTGACACTGACTCTAAATCATTACTTTAGCTTTCTTAAATTTAGGCATGTTCTGCCAAGCTCATCATCACTTAGACTCCCTCCCACTGCAGCCAGAGAGAAGTTGTTCGGAGTAAGGTAATCTTAGTCTGGAAATTGCAGCCTGGAGCATCACCATCTCCCCTCCTTCCCCAGTAAACACAAAGAGCTTAGGCAGCCACCTTAACCAAGGCACCTAACTTTTACATCTCTGAAGTTCAGCAAGATTAGTTCCAGCTTTGAGGATGGGATTTAAACTTCGCTGTTTTCTCTACAAGTAGAGGAAAAAGACTGATATCTCCAGAGGACTATCCCAATTAAAAAAATTTCAAAATTAAAAGTCCAATTTTGGTGGTCTGAATCGCCCTCTGGAGTCATCAGTGTGTTTACAATGCAGGAGATGTGGAGCCTTATTTAGGTGTAAATATCACCCTAAGCTTAAAAACACACATAACGGGTACAATAATATTAGCGATAATAATTACAGCACTTTACTCTCACAGAAAGCTTTCCATTAGAGGATCTCAAAGAGCTCTGAGGTGCTCATTAACCTCCTTTTGCCTATGGGGGAAACTGAGGCAAGCAGAGATTCGCAACTTGCTCAAGGCTAACAAGCAGAAGAGCTCAGCTTTGGTGAAAACAATACTCCCCTCAAATTACTGAGGAGTTTAAAAATAGTGTTTAGGAATGCTTTCATGAAATGAGCAAAAGCTAAAAAGGTGACACAGAGGCACCTAGGTAGTTGCAAGCCCAAGGAGACACAGCTTCTTCCAGCCTCACCTCTACATCTTTACTGTGAATATAGGTACTGCTTTGTGTCAATCTCTCAAACTAAATTGGATCTATTTTTATATAACAGAAGGGAATACTGAAATATTTTTAAATAATAGGAGTTAAGAATACCCTCAATTACACTTGACATTTAAATTTAAGAGATAACTCCATTTACTTCAAGATTACACAAAACATGTAATGGACTCCAAGACCTATATAAATTTTAAGATCAGATGATCATTGCAGTAATTGAAATATTTTGTGTCAAAACCTAGAAGATTCATCCTAACTGACTTGCCAAAATATTTTTACAGTAGACACATCAGTAACTTTGATCCAAACAGAAAGGCTTCATATACAAGACTACAGGCTAACAGCCTTTTTGTTTAGATAAGCAATACAACCCTGTTCTTATTTAAAACGTGACCTAGAGCTGCTGTTTCATAAAGAATGTGCAGTTCACATGCCATAAACTAGCTGAACCCTAAAACAATTCCCATGAGGGGATGGGGGGGCAGGATCTGTGCTTTTTTTAGTGTTGTTTAGCAACATGAAACACTTCACTACTATGTTAATTTATTTATTTATTTAAGGTTACAGTAGTTACATTTCAAAATTTACAGTTAGGCAAAGAATACATTGTAAATACATTAAAAAATAGTGTAACAGCATTCCCTCTAAAATCATAAAGTGAACTTTATTGGTGAACCCACTTTCCTCCCATTTTCCTTAATTTCACACAGTAAAGGTTTTGTGTTTGTTTTTTTAACCATAATAAAATAATAAAATCAAAACAACATTATCAAATGAGTATCTGTTCTCAGACTGGATCATTTTTAATATATCACATCAAAAGAGATCTCAAAAATTCAACTCTTGCTGATCAACATTCATTCTTTTAGGCTTTTTGATGACTAGATGGAAAATATCTTGGATTTGTTTTATCAAATTATATATAAAGACAAAGTATTTTTTTCATTGTGTGTTAAGCAAAGGCACATGGAATATGGCTGTGCTTGAAAATAACAGGAAGTGGCCTCTATTTCTCATTACAGGATTTATTTACCTTGATGCCATCTAATGATTCATTAATTGTGGAAACAGATATGTTAGACAGATCTTCTCCCCAATTTTACTTGCAAAAGTGTATCAGGAGGCTTTTGGAAACCATCACACCCTACACTCTTACATAGCGATGACAGTTAAAAAAAAATTCCGTGTAAATACAACTTACAGCAGAAAAAGTCAGCAAACACACCCCATACACACCCCTCCAGAAAACATTGCATTTTTGCAAGTACAAACTGCACTTTCCCATGGAAGGACTGATACAGCCTTGATGCAAAGCTTTTGATGTTCCAGACTAATCCATTGCTCCCATCAGTCTGTGAGATTTAACAAAGTGCTTGAAATTGCTTCTGACTAAATAAGCCTATTTTCCATGTGCCTTCATTTTGATGATCTAACACTATGAGACTAATAAAATTTGTGAGAAAGACTGGTTTCTGGCTTCATGTTTTCAAGGTACTGTCCATTTCTATCCATCAGCCCAAGTATTTTAGCTTTTACAGTACAAATTACAGAGTGCATTTGTTCTACTGCTTCCAAATGTAACTGCAATGGTCACAGTGCAGACTCCAATTATTTTAGAAACATCTACTCAACTGGTCTGATTTACACACCCTCATCAGGCGTAGATTCCCCTGAAAGTCATCTGAGGGATCTGACCAAAAGCTACAGAATAAGTTTAATTTCTAACAAGATGAAATGCTAGCCCCATTAAAACCAATAGAAAACTTCTACTAATATCAATGAGGCTAGAATTTAATTTCTTAACGTACTTGAAATATTACTTCATAAAAAGAGATTTACAGTAGGTGGATACAGGAAGAGAAAATATATCAATGATAAATCAGTGAAAGTAAACACATTTCAATTTTTAAAATAACTACCGAATATAATCCTGTTTCATTGAAGTTAAAATTGGTCCTCCAGTCTTAAATCTGGCAGCTCAGATAAAATAACCTAACTATCCTGCAAAAACACCAAAAGACACTGTGAACTTAAAAAAATAATGTATATTTCTGCCTGAATTATTTTATCATAATGCTGTTAAAAATAATACTGAAGTGTAGTATATGTGAAAGGTTTAAGATTTTTTCTTTTTTTCCTTGCTCAGTTATTATTTGCAATGGAAAAACTGAATAGAGTTTCACTGCCTTTACTTCAATGTTTTTTCTGAATAAAATGTGAACATTCACGTTTGAAGCAAAATCCCAAATATTCCGATTTTAAAAAGTGTGAAGGGTGGAACTTCCTAAAGACCTTGCTTGCCAAACCCCACTTGAGGGAGGCAAGCAGCACAAATGCCTGAGAAAGAACATGCAGCCAAGCCTGCAAAACCACTGCACATTAAAGCCCCTGGACTTTCAAGGACTCCTAAAAAGAGCAAAATTCTAGGAGAAAATCCTTTAGTTTTTCATTTATTGAGCTGTCAGTTTGACATTTAGGGACATTTAAATGAAGCCTTTATATAAAGGCTTTTTCTTTTGCGCACGAAGCTGTGTTTCACCTGCTGCTAAATCCTAACTCCACGGTGCTACAGGTGTTCCATTACTCCTATGCTGAAACAGCTGCCACATTAGAAAACGTGTAATTCAATATTAAAAATTACAGTATAGGAACAGGTTGCCCAGAGAAGTTGTGGATGCTCCATCCCTGGAAGTGTTCAAGGCCAGGTTGGATGGGGCTTAGAGCCACCTGGTCTAGTGAAAAGGGGGGGTAGAACTAAATGGTCTTAAGGTCCCTTCCAACCCAAATCCTTCTATGATTCTCTGACCTCTATGAATAGGCCAGTTGGGTTTAAACCGGCACCATCTTCCTGGAATTACACCAGTTTACACCAGATGATCTGACTCGATGTATTTAATCTTTGAAACCATAAGTAAAATTCTTTAAAGAAAATAGAGTGTTTCTTTACCCCATTCTGAAGTATAAAACAAGGAAATTAGAGAAACTCTAAATTATCATCTGTGATTCTCCACATCTGTGAAAAACTACCGATTTCTCTCCTACTTGTTACATTTGGTGGTTTTCAAGTAATTTCTTGAGATGTGAGCATAAATATACATTCAAAATATAACTCTGAGTTGGAAAGTAGGAGAGTTACCTTCTGTTAATCTTAAAATAAGTCTTAAGTCAGACTGATTTCATTAAACACAGAATGGATGAGGTTAAAATTTATATTAAAATTTCAGTTGAAGCAATTTTAAGTCCCCCAAAATTAATAGTCAGTTACCTTTAAAAATAAGACCTTATAATGGAAATCATGACAAACTTATATGGCTGCATTTAATATAGCAAAAAAAATTCCAGAAGGAAAAAAAACATAATCTGAAAATATGTATTGGGAATCTGTTTTCTCAAAGAGATGCTAACGTCAGTTGCACACATTTAAAATACAGACTCATCACTACTATTGGTATCTGAAGGTTGGTTTCTTCAGGGCTCTGAATCTCTCAAATTCACAATACAAAGCAAGAAAAGAGATGTTCCTGTTTAATGGCACAGCTTGCCAAATCCTTCATCAGGTAGATTATACTACACCTGAGCAACAACAGAAAGGTGGGGTTCCCCTCTCAGTTCGCAGAAGGAGAAACACTTCTTCACATGGAAAACAAGCTCATGGACCAGATATTCAACTGTGTAAATTAACACACACTTTTCATTTCAAAGGAGCTGATTTATGACAGCTGAAGACCTGGCTCCAGTTTTGAGGCAAGTGAAAAGAGTGACCAAAGAAATTAATATTTACCATTTACAACTATTGATCTTGCACAGGTGTTCTTAACACTAGATAGGTTTTATGGGGAAATTAAGTTAAAATTATATCTAATGTGAACTATTCCCTCAGTCTTCTGGGTACCCTGGGATAATTTTATCCTAGAAAGAGCACAACTTTGAAATCTGTATGCTCAACTGCTGTCATCCTCTGCTTGTTCTTTCACATTCACAGTTGCTTGCATTGAAATAAACAACAGAAATTGATGAAATTAAAAGGTTTTAAATTTTGACTCTTACTAACCAAATCCAAATTTTATCTATTAATACATTGAATGATTACAATATTTTTCTTTTTTTTTTTTTTTAAGACTACCTGACTGAGACATTGAAACTTGGCAGAAATTTCATTGGCAACATTCCTAACAAAGTTATTATCCATTTATGAGATCCGTATGTAAAGGTGTTTCAGTCTGAGAGATAAATCAGTTAAAATGATCTCCTTACACAATTTGTTTAAAAATACCTAATTGCTCCATATATACTATTTTATAAAAAACGTTAAAGGCATGCTTATACACATACTGAGTTGACTGTCCTAGTTCCAGCCAGGACAGTGTTAAGACTGGACATGGCTAGGACCCGGAGGTTATTCTACACAACCTCAGGGTCATTTTCCAGGAAAGGGTGAAGGGGTCCTTTCCCGGATCTTGGCAAAGGTCGGGTATTGTCAGGCTCTGTTGGTGGTACAGTGGTGAGCATTTGCATGTGAATCACTCGCCTCTCTTCAACACTTTTGTTATTTATATTGTTGCTGTTACTGTTCGTTTTATCTCATTGTGGTTTCCAGTAAATTGTTCTTATCTCAACCTGTGATCTTTACCTTTTGTTTCTCCAATTCTCCTCTCCAGACTGCAGCAGGTAAGGGGGAGGGAGGAGTGAGCAAGCAGCATGTGGTTTGGAGTGATTTCAGTGGGAACAGGAAACTGGAGAATACCATTCCTAAACCACGACAGCCTTATTTAGTGCCCAATGTGCGGCACCAAGGGTTGAGATAGCAACAGATATGCCCAGAGTGGGTTGGAAACAAATTTGATCTAAGCATTTGTTGTAATAGGTATGGAGCCACTGGTCATAATGTTGCTTGGTGTGTTTATATGGGTGTGGTATCTATCCCTGTATATGTTTCTGTACATGTACTATGTGCCCATCATGGTGGTCTTTTTCAGAGCAAGGAGAAGGATCAGGATTGCTTTGTTGCTGTACTGAGGGATATCAGTTTATGACATGATAACATCAAGGGCAATGAGGGTCGTTTGGGATGTGTATTCAGTGCTGCTCTCCTACCCTTACCTCAGGCATTACCTTTGGGAGTGCATTAATAATCATACCCAGTCTGTGGAGGGCACAGGGGAGGATGATTTTTCCCTGCTTTTCACACTTTTTTCCTCCTTCAGGCCTGGTAGAACAGGTTCTGAGAATTTTGTATTTCCTTTGAATGTTAAGGAAAGCATGTTCTTGTTGCTAAGTGTGCCAGGTCTCCTCAGGGAGGTCCACACCCCATTTAGAGTCACGAAAGAGATTTCTAGGAAGGTCATTCAGAGATCTGTCCTGAAGGTGGATAGTCATGAGTGGCATGGAAGGTGGGAGGACATGGGCCAGTATTTGGAGGACTTCTCTGATAGTCTGGAAGTTCACCCCTGAACAACTACAGGACCTTCTTAAAGCGAGAAAATATGTGAAAGGAAAATGCTGTGGAAGTTCCAGAGAGGCAGGAAGTTATGCAACGTGCTGGGTGCTGGCTACTATTTATTGGACATGGCTCGATACTAGACAGAACACTTGGGGGCGGAGAAGGAAAGCAGACCAACAGGCACGGTGGCCACAAACAGCAGCTGAACCAGAGGAACAACCTGTGCCAGTAGCAGTCGCCCCTATACAGAAGAAATCCAAGACCAAATCAGTTTGCTTAGTGAGGGATGAAGAGGAAGTAGGGCCCTCACAATAGGAGGAAGAGGCAGAGATAATCATCCAATCCCTGTTCCTGAGTGAGCTGCAAGACATGCAAAAAGATTTCAGCTGCCAGTCAGGTGACCCCCTGGTGACCTGGCTGCTCCCATGCTGGTATATTACAGCCCACAATATGAAACTAGATGGTAGTAAAGCCAAGCAACTGGGATCCATGTCCTGGGATGTGGGCATTGACAAGGGGATAGGGAAGACAACAGAAATTCTCAGCCTATGGAGGTGACACTCGTCAAGTGTGAGGTAAAGGTATTCTCTCAAGGATGATGTAGTAGTGCACCCAAGCAGGTGGAATGCCATGGAGCAAGGCATCCAGCACCTGAGAGAATTAGCTGTGCTGGAGTTAATCTATAGGGATTCAAGAAACGAGCAGTCCCCTCTAGATCCAGATGAGGTCCAGTGTACACAATCCATGTAGCAGAAGTTTGTACAGAGCGTGCCATCATTGTATGCCAACTCTTTGGCACTGATGTCAATGAAAGAAGGAGAATAATCAGTGCTTCAGCTGACTACTTGACTCGGGCAATACGAAGATCGTCTTTTTTCCCCCCTACTGACCTGCACCTCAGCTGTATAATGACTGTCCAAGACTGCAGACCGACTTGAAACACTCAAGCAAGTTAGAGAAGAAATGTCCCATGCCCTGCCAGTACAGCCCAGAGCCTCTGCTATTGGAGGCAACCGCCCCCCTGCTCGAAAGGGAACACACCACCAGGCAACCTGTTGTTTTACCTGCATGACCATGGAGAGGACATGAGGAAGTGGGATGGAAACCCAACTCTGGCCTAGCAGCATGGGGATGTGAAATGAGAGGAAGAACAACCACCAGAGGAAATTCTTCAAGGATAAATACCATTCCAGTTTCCAGTGGGCAAGTCCTCAGACAGAAAAAAGGGCTGACGTTACTTCAGATCTTATTGAAGGGACGGCCAGTTCATATTTACAAGAAGTGAGCAACGAGTACTATGACCAGAACAAGAGGGGCCATGCCTCCAGACAGGTGGAGGAAAGGGACAGTCAGATCCATTGGACTGTGTGGATCTGATGTCCTAGTACATCAGACCAACAGGAGTATAAGGCTTCAGTTGACGCTGGCATACAATGTACCCTGATGCCATTGAGATATGTAGGGACAGAATCCATCTCTATTTCTGGGGTGACGGGGATCCCAACAGCTGGCTGTACCGGAAGCTGAAGTAAGCCTGACCAGGGAGGAGTGGCAAAAACCCCCCATCGCGACTGGCCCAGAGGCTCCGTGCATCCTTGGCATAGATTACCTCAGGAGAGTGTATTTCAAAGACCCAAAAGGGAATTGTGGGGA